>CM038724.1:19586880-19654380 GCA_021613375.1 Megaleporinus macrocephalus
TGACCACATAACACAGCAGACTATATACACACACACTTAAACACTACACACTGCTCCCAGCAGACCACATACACACAGCAGACTATATACACACACACTTAAACACTACAGCTGACCACATACATACAGCTGACTATATACACACACACACTTAAACACTACACACTGCTCCCAGCTGACCACATACACACAGCAGACTATATACACACACACTTAAACACTACACACTGCTCCCAGCTGACCACATACACACAGCTGACTATATATACACACACTTAAACACTACACACTGCTCCCAGCTGACCACATACACACAGCAGACTATATACACACACACACTTAAACACTACACACTGCTCCCAGCAGACCACATACACACAGCAGACTATATACACACACACTTAAACACTACACACTGCTCCCAGCAGACCACATAAACACAGACTTAATACACACACACACACTTAAACACTACACACTGCTCCCAGCAGACCACATAAACACAGCAGACTATATACACACACACACACTTAAACACTACACACTGCTCCGAGCAGACCACATAAACACAGCTGACTATATACACACACACACACTTAAACACTACACACTGCTCCCAGCAGACCACATAAACACAGCTGACTATATACACACACACACTTAAACACTACACACTGCTCCCAGCAGACCACATAACACAGCTGACTATATACACACACACTTAAACACTACACACTGCTCCCAGCTGACCACATACACACAGCAGACTATATACACACACACTTAAACACTACACACTGCTCCCAGCTGACCACATAACACAGCAGACTATACACACACACACACACTTAAACACTACACACTGCTCCCAGCAGACCACATACACACAGCAGACTATATACACACACACTTAAACACTACACACTGCTCCCAGCTGACCACATACACACAGCAGACTATATACACACACACACACACTTAAACACTACACACTGCTCCCAGCAGACCACATACACACAGCAGACTATATACACACACACACTTAAACACTACACACTGCTCCCAGCTGACCACATAAACACAGCAGACTATATACTCACACACAATTAAACACTACACACTGCTCCCAGCAGACCACATATACACAGCAGACTATATACACACACACACTAAACACTACACACTGCTCCAGCAGACCACATAAACACAGGCAGACTATATACACACACACACTTAAACACTACACACTGCTCCCAGCAGACCACATAAACACAGCAGACTATATACACACACATACACTTAAACACTACACACTGCTCCCAGCTGACCACATACACACAGCAGACTATATACACACACTTAAACACTACACACTGCTCCCAGCTGACCACATACACACTGCTGACTATATATACACACACTTAAACACTACACACTGCTCCCAGCAGACCACATAAACACAGCTGACTATATATACACACACTTAAACACTACACACTGCTCCCAGCAGACCACATAAACACAGCAGACTATATACACACACATACACTTAAACACTACACACTGCTCTCAGCTGACCACATAAACACAGCTGACTATATATACACACACTTAAACACTACACACTGCTCCCAGCTGACCACATACACACAGCAGACTATATACACACACATACACTTAAACACTACACACTGCTCTCAGCTGACCACATACATACAGCTGACTATATACACACACACACTTAAACACTACACACTGCTCCCAGCAGACCACTACACCCTGCAGACTATATCCACACACACTTAACACTACACACTGCTCCCCAGCTGACACTACACACAGCTGACTATATATACACACACTTAAACACTACACACTGCTCTCAGCTGACCACATACATACAGCTGACTATATACACACACACACTTAAACACTACACACTGCTCCCAGCTGACCACATAAACACAGCAGACTATATACACACACACACACACACTTAAACACTACACACTGCTCCCAGCTGACCACATACACACAGCAGACTATATACACACACACACTTAAACACTACACACTGCTCCCAGCTGACCACATACACACAGCAGACTATATACACACACACTTAAACACTACACACTGCTCCCAGCTGACCACATACACACAGCAGACTATATACACACACACTTAAACACTACACACTGCTGCCAGCTGACCACATACACACAGCAGACTATATACACACACACTTAAACACTACACACTGCTCCCAGCTGACCACATACACACAGCAGACTATATACACACACACTTAAACACTACACACTGCTCCCAGCTGACCACATACACAGCAGACTATATACACACACACTAAACACTACACACTGCTCCCAGCTGACCACATACACACAGCAGACTATATACACACACACTTAAACACTACAGCTGACCACATACACAACACAGACTATATACACACACACTTAAACACTACACACTGCTCCCAGCTGACCACATACACACAGCTGACTATATACACACACACTTAAACACTACACACTGCTCCCAGTGACCACATACACACAGCTGACTATATACTACACACACTTAAACACTACACACTGCTCCAGCAGACCACATACATCACAGCTGACTATATACACACACACACTTAAACACTACACACTGCTCCCAGCTGACCACATACACACAGCAGACTATATACACACACACTTAAACACTACACACTGCTCCGAGCAGACCACATAAACACAGCTGACTATATACACACACACACACTTAAACACTACACACTGCTCCCAGCTGACCACATACACACAGCAGACTATATACACACACACTTAAACACTACACACTGCTCCGAGCAGACCACATAAACACAGCTGACTATATACACACACACACACTTAAACACTACACACTGCTCCCAGCTGACCACATACACACAGCAGACTATATACACACACACTTAAACACTACACACTGCTCCCAGCAGACCACATAAACACAGCTGACTATATACACACACACACTTAAACACTACACACTGCTCCCAGCTGACCACATACACACAGCAGACTATATACACACACACTTAAACACTACACACTGCTCCCAGCTGACCACATAAACACAGCAGACTATACACACACACACACACACTTAAACACTACACACTGCTCCCAGCTGACCACATACACACAGCAGACTATATACACACACACTTAAACACTACACACTGCTCCCAGCTGACCACATACACACAGCAGACTATATACACACACACTTAAACACTACACACTGCTCCCAGCAGACCACATACACACAGCAGACTATATACACACACACTTAAACACTACACACTGCTCCCAGCTGACCACATAAACACAGCAGACTATATACACACACACTTAAACACTACACACTGCTCCCAGCTGACCACATAAACACAGCAGACTATATACACACACACGTGAACACTACACACTGCTCCCAGCTGACCACATACACACAGCTGACTATATACACACACACTTGAACACTACACACTGCTCCCAGCTGACCACATACACACAGCTGACTATATACACACACACTTAAACACTACACACTGCTCCCAGCTGACCACATACACACAGCAGACTATATACCCACACACACTTAAACACTACACACTGCTCCCAGCTGACCACATACACACAGCAGACTATATACACACACACTTAAACACTACACACTGCTCCCAGCTGACCACATACACACAGCAGACTATATACACACACACTTAAACACTACACACTGCTCCGAGCAGACCACATAAACACAGCTGACTATATACTCACACACACTTAAACACTACACACTGCTCCCAGCAGACCACATATACACAGCAGACTATATACACACACACACTTAAACACTACACACTGCTCCCAGCAGACCACATAAACACAGCAGACTACATACACACACACACTTAAACACTACACACTGCTCCCAGCAGACCACATAAACACAGCAGACTATATACACACACACACTTAAACACTACACACTGCTCCCAGCTGACCACATACACACAGCAGACTATATACCCACACACACTTAAACACTACACACTGCTCCCAGCTGACCACATACACACAGCAGACTATATACACACACACTTAAACACTACACACTGCTCCCAGCTGACCACATAAACACAGCAGACTATATACTCACACATACTTAAACACTACACACTGCTCCCAGCAGACCACATACACACAGCAGACTATATACACACACACACTTAAACACTACACACTGCTCCCAGCAGACCACATAAACACAGCAGACTACATACACACACACACTTAAACACTACACACTGCTCCCAGCAGACCACATAAACACAGCAGACTATATACACACACACACACTTAAACACTACACACGGCTCCCAGCTGACCACATACACACAGCAGACTATATACCCACACACACTTAAACACTACACACTGCTCCCAGCTGACCACATAAACACAGCAGACTATATACACACACACACACACTTAAACACTACACACGGCTCCCAGCTGACCACATACACACAGCAGACTATATACCCACACACACTTAAACACTACACACTGCTCCCAGCTGACCACATAAACACAGCAGACTATATACACACACACACACACTTAAACACTACACACTGCTCCCAGCTGACCACATACACACAGCTGACTATATACACACACACACACTTAAACACTACACACTGCTCCCAGCAGACCACATACACACAGCAGACTATATACACACACACTTAAACACTACACACTGCTCCCAGCAGACCACATATACACAGCAGACTATATACACAAACACTTAAACACTACACACTGCTCCCAGCAGACCACATATACACAGCAGACTATATACACACACACTTAAACAATACACACTGCTCCCAGCTGACCACATAAACACAGCAGACTATATACACACACACACTTAAACACTACACACTGCTCCCAGCAGACCACATATACACAGCAGACTATATACACACACACACTTAAACACTACACACTGCTCCCAGCAGGCCACATAAACACAGCAGACTATATACACACACACATACTTAAACACTACACACTGCTCCCAGCTGACCACATACACACAGCAGACTATATACACACACACTTAAACACTACACACTGCTCCCAGCTGACCACATACACACAGCAGACTATATACCCACACACACTTAAACACTACACACTGCTCCCAGCAGACCACATACACACAGCAGACTATATACACACACACTTAAACACTACACACTGCTCCCAGCAGACCACATACACACAGCAGACTATATACACACACACTTAAACACTACACACTGCTCCCAGCTGACCACATACACACAGCAGACTATATACACACACACTTAAACACTACACACTGCTCCCAGCAGACCACATACACACAGCAGACTATATACACACACACTTAAACACTACACACTGCTCCCAGCTGACCACATACACACAGCAGACTATATACACACACACACTTAAACACTACACACTGCTCCCAGCAGACCACATATACACAGCAGACTATATACACACACACACTTAAACACTACACACTGCTCCCAGCAGACCACATAAACACAGCAGACTATATACACACACACACTTAAACACTACACACTGCTCCCAGCAGACCACATAAACACAGCAGACTATATACACACACACACACTTAAACACTACACACTGCTCCCAGCTGACCACATACACACAGCAGACTATATACCCACACACACTTAAACACTACACACTGCTCCCAGCTGACCACATAAACACAGCAGACTATATACACACACACACACACTTAAACACTACACACTGCTCCCAGCTGACCACATACACACAGCAGACTATATACACACACACACACACACACTTAAACACTACACACTGCTCCCAGCAGACCACATATACACAGCAGACTATATACACACACACTTAAACACTACACACTGCTCCCAGCAGACCACATATACACAGCAGACTATACACACACACACACTTAAACACTACACACTGCTCCCAGCAGACCACATATACACAGCAGACTATATACACACACACTTAAACACTACACACTGCTCCCAGCAGACCACATATACACAGCAGACTATACACACACACACACACTTAAACACTACACACTGCTCCCAGCTGACCACATACACACAGCAGACTATATACACACACACACACACACTTAAACACTACACACTGCTCCCAGCAGACCACATATACACAGCAGACTATATACACACACACTTAAACACTACACACTGCTCCCAGCAGACCACATATACACAGCAGACTATATACACACACACTTAAACACTACACACTTTCAGAAAATAGATTTTTTTCAGTGTAACATAATATGCAATATTTTTTCATTCCCCCTGTGCAATAAAGAAGCAACATGCAATTATTTGTAAATACAATCTTAAGAGTTCTTGACTTTTTATTATGTATATTGTATACACTGTACTGCTGCTGTAAACTTTCACCGCTGTGGATCTAATAAAGGATTATCTTATCTTATCTTTTCAGCACTTCGTGAGTCATCTGATGTCCCAGTGTCAGGACGGTAAGAAGCACACCGACATTGGAGCAAGCACACATTTGACTGGTATGTGCTCTGTGCCATCAAAAGATATAGGCTGAATAAAGAAGGCAAAAAGTTTCCCTACTACAACCTAGACACACAGTGAGGCTGTCAACTCAAAACTTTAAACTGACACTGCCCTTGCACAAATTCAGCCTGCACTGCACTAGTTCATTTAAGATACTCACTTGTTTGCAGTTGCTACCTACCTCCTATTCTACACCTGCTACATTTCATGTTTCTGTACTTAAACTAGTATCTGCCTCGTCTTAGGTCCATAGGGATGTGGCATGCATGGTTCTCTGGCTTATAGCATCATATTACAATATAATTACTGAGTCCCCACTCCCACCGTGACCACCCTTGGTGTCCTGTTCCCAGACCCAAGGGCCAGACTCAGGGACAAAACCTGCCTATCAGGAGGCCCATCACTATTGCCCCAAGGGACACCCTGCCTTGCCGCTAACGGTCCCTCTTACTAGAGGTTTAAGAGCTTGTGATCACACTAGTTAATTAGCGTAATTTGTTGCCATTTTAAAGCCCCCTGCTCAGCAATTCCTGCACAATCTTGTTTTATGTCTTGCCTTCAACTCTAAGGTGTTTGTTCGAATATTATATTAAAATGATATTATATATTGACCTGTGCATTGGATTTCCACTGGATTTCAATTATGAACACATTTATAGTTTGTTTGCCCCGTACATTACAGGAGACAATGCATCTAATGGATCTGGGAGATTTGGGAAAAAAGACTGGCTTACAACATCTTAAGAAATTCATACATCCCTACAAAGCTCATCGTGTCTTGCCTCTGCTGAGACCAGCTAGTATGAAAAAGATGAACAGCCCCAAACACCTGCACAACTTGCAGTGGGCTCAGGCTCTATAGAGCTTATTGTTGTGCTAGAACATGGTGATGAAGCACCAGGCAACTGTGAAGGATTACATTTAATAGTCCTAAAATTTTTTTTTTTCCATATTTCATATATTCCACAATGATCAAGTATTCTGGTCCATTTATCATGACAACAAACAACGACAAAAATGGAGATATGAAGTTTTGTTTTAAGAGCAGCCCCTCATGTCGTTTATTCTTTTTGACAGATTTGTTTTTGTATATTCTTCCACACTTCCAAAAAGTTCAGTCACAGTAGTTGGTTGCATTTCCTGTTTTGAGAAGACCAGCAGCTTCTATGTTTGATATAGATGTCATGAGCATCTTAGCAGTGTGCACCATATTAAAATTTGCTTGTACTTATCAGCACTTATGATGCCTTCAAAAACAAATTTACCAACTCCAGATGTCTCTAGACCTGTACTGACTCTCTGGACATGCTTAGCTGATCTGGCTGTAGATATGGTTTGAAAGCAGACATGTATAGAGCATTCATGGCTTTAGTAGTGTAAAGCCACCCTCTGGTATTTGCAAATATCTGGCATGTAGACTAATTAATCTATAAAACATTACTCCTCAACTTAGTGTCCGGTTTTTGTTTTATTTGGTGAGTTGAGCTGTTGTCTCACAGTGGAAGGATGGTTAAAACGCTTGACAGTTTCCTGATAAATAATAACGTCTACTTAACGGCTGTTTTTAAATAAACAAAGGTGATCTCCAGCTACTGGGATGAGCAGTTATTTACCGGTAAGGGTTTGGCTACACCAATGCGTACGGTGCCGTAGTTGGTGCTTTTTAAGACGTGAACAGCATGACCCAGGCTGGCGTGACTCAAATCCATCCCATTCACAAACATTAGCCGGTCTCCTGGTAACAAACGTCCATCTCTCTCAGCCAATCCACCTGGTACCAGGGAGCGAATCACTATCACAGTCTTCTTTGGGTCCACTGGGTCCTGACCGACAGACAGACAGACAGAGAGACAGAGAGACAGAGAAAGAGAGAGAGATGCCATACAATGCCAAACAGTATTCACTAAAATACATCACATTTTAATTAAAAGTTTAGAACCATTTAGTATATATATATATATATATATATATATATATATATATATATATATATATATATAAAACAATTTAGTACAATTAGCTTAAAAATGACAAAAATAACATGTGCCAGGTAGATGTCATGCTTCAAGATACTGAAGCCATAAAAATGCTACTTAAATGTCCATAAAAATAGTGATTACAAACACTTTTTTGATCATTGTATTAATATTTGTACAGAAATGTCAGTCTAATATGGCCCAATTAGCTGAATAGCTTCCTTTCTACTGATACTTAGCAGCTCTGACCTTCTGCTAACAAACAAACATACTCACCGCTGCCCTTTAATGGTGTTATTGCACCTGAGCTTATATAGTTTTAGGAAGATATCCTCCAATAAAGCTATTTCTTTATTTCTATGTACATGTTCTTCATACAAGTTCACATTTTGTGATGTAATAATATGATTGTGAAAGTAAACAACTGTGGAAAATAATTGTGCATCTTGGAAAGTATTAAAACTTTACACACGTGTCCTATCCATATCAATAAAACAGAAAACGTACAATATTCACAATATATACATTCACACAAGAACACCTGGTAGTCCAGTATGCTGAATCCCAGACCAGCTTCTCCTTTTAGTAGCTCATAGACCTGAATTTCATCCTGCCACATAGCTTGTTGGGATAAGGCAGGGACAACCATTTTCCCACAATCCTCTCCTCCTCTACTTAGCCGCCCGGCGCAGTTCTTCGGCTCTGCCTGCCATAGCAAGAGGGTTAAACAGAGTGTCACCAAGCAAGCAATCACATTGTTAATTAGTGAGTTAATTCAATTCCGAGCCCATGTTCTACATTGTTATAACATTGTATTTCAGTGTATAGATTTATGTACCACTTATGTAACAGTTATAATTCAACTTTATGTGACAATTCTCAACCTCACTTTAAGAACAGTACACAGTCATATGCAAAACAGTGATTCTGTAGAGGATGTTAACTTGTTTCACTTTTAAAATCAAAATATAAGTTTAAATCAATATCCTTCAAAACAACATTTGGCTTAACTGTTGTAGGTTATGTGGGTGGCCATATATTAAGGTTTTCTACTGTATGGGCTGCAGAGCTTTAAAACTTAGTACATCAAAATCTTTAATTCAAATTCACATTGTGAACTATGAATCAAAGAGGACGACACAGAAACAGATAATAACAAAAATAATAAAAGTTATACACTCTAGTTAAATGTCATGCAGATCTTCCACCACAAGCTCGCACATACAGATATAGTACCTTTTCTGAAAACTCTGCGATCAGTTCTTTGAAGCTAAATTGAAGATCTTCTTCGTCTTCATCATCTTCATCTGGAGTAGGTGGGATCATGCGACAGCACACTACAAACACATCCATTGGAAGCTCCTTCAGAAACACCAGAACGTCCTTATGGGTCTCACCAATCAGGGGAATCCCGTTCACCTGTAGTCCAAACAGAGTAGCAATTCACTTCATAACTTAAACTTCACAGATTAACAAACAAACTTATTTTATAGTACAAACTTCTATAAAACTGTGATTACTGAGTGCAGTGAATCTGTTGCTGTACAACTGTGTAACATCTGCTGCTGGCCCATCAGTGGAAAGGAAGCATCATAAGACCACCACTGAACAGGTTTTAATTAGCATAGCATGGACAATGACATGTCGGTGGTGCATCAATGTGTGTTGTGAAGGGGCGTATCACGCACAGCAATGTTTCTGGAGTTGTATGCACTTACTCGTGCTGGTGCATCTTGTGGGTGTACAGCTAGAGAATAAGGATTATGTTTAGAAAGACATTCTTGCTCTTGATATCAATGAGAATGATGCACTGACAGAGAGCAGACTCGAACACATGGCGGCACATAATTCATTTCTGTAGTAAATTGGCTGTAATGTCCAGCTCTACAGATACTAAAGGACAGCGGCTGGTTAGATTTAAACTCACACGTCTGTTTTTTTTTGCTTGTCCTTATAAACAAGGACAAAAAGTGCTGTTGATACCAAGTCCCCAAAAGTCCTAGAAAGCACACACCATCTGATTATTCCCTCTAGTTACTAGAGTGCCTGTTTTTAGAATTACTAAAACAATACACAGCTTGATTTTTAGTTAAAGCTAGTCATATTATGCTGCAGGATTGCTGTAAGTGTGCTGGAATCATCCTCATGCAGCTCTTTGTATGGAGCAGGGGGGTCTGGTGTTATCAGCCTGGCTCATTAAAAACAGCAGCACAGTAAATTATGTTCGGAACAGATCTAAAGGGATTATAGTTATGTTCTTAGAAGAGAGCCCATTATAATTATAATGAATATAAATAACTACAAAACATGTATGACTTTTATGGTCTGTGGTCTAGGCCTTCCGATCAACCTGATTCGTTTTAAGTATTACTCGTCTTTAGAACCGATCAGTAGTGGGAGCTATAACTGGCCTTGTTTGTTCTTTGAGCAAGCATTGGTGAAAATCTACAACAAGCATTACGCTTTGTTAAATTGCAGAACACCAGATGTTTGATAATAAAGAGAAGAAGGGACACTTGTTGCATGCAGAAGCCAACTGAAAGGCTCTGGCTTTATGCCCAGAACTGTGGATGCTGTGGGTTGTTAATTTTTTAATTAAATAACACATTCTCCGGAAATAAAGCTGTTTTTTTCTTATCTGAACAGCATATTGGTGCTTGGGGATGTGGTTGGCCAATACTGGATAAACATCCAAATAGAAATTGTGTTATAATAGGTGGTTCAAACTGTTTGCCAATCAAATTTCAAATTCATGTTTTCTTATAGGATGAGAAAAGGTCAATTAGGAGGGGCAAGTGATGAGTCAGAGGGAGACCCCATGTCGCTCTAGGTGCATAAAAACTAATGTATTTTCTTTGTTTGTCAGTTGTTACTTTGCAAAACCTTAATCATTAATTAAGGCCCCCCTAAAATCTCCCAGTTAATGTTCAGGACTCTAACACAGTCTCAACCTTTAAGTCTAGACTGAAAACATACTTGTGTAGTTGAGCTTTTGGTGATTAATCTTCCTCTTTAGATAAAGGCAGGAAATCTGGGGGTTCTTGGACACAGAGGTTTATGGTAAACTGAGATGTTGGTGCTGTTGTTCCACCACTTCACGCGATCAGACAGGTTTGTTGATGGTGGAGTGGGGGGACCCCAGTGTCTCAGGGTGCTCTCATGTCCATGTTACCTTCTGGTTCTCTCCTTTTAGTTTATACTGTTATAATTAGAACTAAGGCGGCATGGTGGTGTAGGGGTCAGCACTGTCTCCTCACAGTAAGATGATCCGGGTTGGATTCCCGGTCCGGGTCGTTCAGTGTGGAGTGTGTATGTTCTCCCCGTGCTTGAGTAGGTTTCCTTTGGGCACTCTGGTTTCCTCCCACAGTTCAAACACATGCATGTTAGGTTGATTGGTCACTCTTAACTGACCATCAGGGCCTCCTCCTCACCTATCACCAACCAGCTCTCCTGGCCATATGTGCCAACTGCAGCACTCTCAATTACATCACTGTGCCCTCCAGATGTAGCAGCATTGAGATAGGATGGGACTGTTTCAGCTCACGCCTACTTTACACAAAGACTCAGTCAGAACCTGACTCAGTCAGAGACTGCCTCAGTCTTACACTGCCTCTATCTGTGCAGCTTCTAAAGCTTTGCTATCCAGACTTCAAACAGAGATTCTCTTAGTTTTTCTTTGGAGTTTAGTTTATTAAACTGTAAATACTGTTTGACCAGAGGAGGATGGATCTCCCCTTGTGAGTCTTGGTTCCTCCCAAGTTTTCTTCCTCCAGTCTGAATTGAATTAAAAAGTAGCCTTTACTGCCAATCCTGGTGTTACTAGATTTAGAAAGTCATGTGAAAAAACTATTTGCTGCAGTGATCCTTAAGTGGGCTGTGACCAATTTTTTTCCGTGTTTTTGTCCCATGATGGGAATGTTTCTCAGTGAATTTTAAGGTTTTTTAAAGATTTTAAAAATGTACACATGCATTTTCTATACATGTGTAAAATGTACATGTGCCCATTAATTCCAACTTTACAGGAAAAGGTAAAAGTTTAAAATGGAGCTCTTGGGTTTTGTATTTGGAGTTAACACAGTTATTTTTCTACTTACTTCTCATGTTACTTCTCGATTAACACGTGACAAAAAACACCTATGGAATGTATATGAAAGTTCACCCTTTTTGAAAAGCTGTCTGCAATTATAAATATGCTAGCACGATTCTATGATATAAAACAACTCTACATGATAATTCTATGAAACAATCCACCTCCAACCCATCAACACGTGAAACGACAGAGCTGGTATGATGGACAGAATAAATAAGAAAGTAGGGATGGGATGATGAACTTTGATGATGAGCTGTTGTAGGTTTTGTTATTTGTGTGACCTAATTATTGTGCCCCTCATCTCCTGAATACATTGTGTACTCTGACTGACATCATCACTAGCTCATGCACTCTGCCTTTATCATCAGTATTTGAGGGACTGCCGAGATTAGATTATCAGTATTTATGTAGCTGGTTTAAGAGAACGTAACTGTGCGATATCTTTAAATAGATGTGCATCTTCAATAACTGTGAATATATACCTGTGTTATTCAACATAAAAATTTGTATAGTCCATCATGTAAATATGTATAGTTTTATATTGTATTTTTCACCTAACAATAGAGATTTATTTCTTTTCTGTAATATCTTATTTCTCTTCTTGTATTCTGAATAACTTGCATTTTAGTCTACCTCCTGTATCTGTTCTGCTGCTATTCTTCTTCTGCTGTAACGATGCAAATTGGGATAATAAAAGGTTTAATAAATCTTATCTTACCTTATCTTAGAAGCAGTTGGCAAATGTACATACAAGCAGAACAGGTTTTCCTACAGTTGAACCCATACTTTGGAAGGACTGAGTCATGAATTCAGTGCCGTGAAATCTACCAACTTGTAAATTATTCTAGTTATTATTTCCAAATAGAAAATAATCCAGATCATATAAACTGGGTTTTTGGTTGCTGGTAATCTTTCTCTGAAGTTTATGTTTATGAATCTGTACTAAGTAGTTCTGTGAATTAGTGGGGAGACATACATTACTGTATAAATGCACATGGCACAGCACCCTCCTCCACCCTGGCCACAAAAAAAGCCAACCTGCTAAAACTCCCTGCCCCCACTGATGCTGCAGAGCACTCATTACCTGGTTCAGGTTTGTTGAGAGTCAGAATAGAGGTAAATGTGTCCTGCCGATGGATACGGGTAATCAAAAAGCTGCAATTTATACAGAATACACTGGCAAGTTAAATGGTAGACTACATCCATGGCAGTGACAGTCTACAGAAATAAGCACTAAAGAGATAGGGGAAAGAATGATAGGCACTCCCATTCGTTTTAAGTGCTGTGAGAGAACAGGATCAGAGTCAGCTCTCAAATAAGAGCTTTGTGCTTTGAGGTTATTTTTGGTTTAAAGTGAAATTCTCACTTCCTTTCTCTCTCTCTGCAATAAAAAGACAACTTAATGTATTGGCATGTTATATATCACCACTGTCCTATCAAAACCTTATACAACGTTTAGTTCTTATTCTTTTTGTGCCACTACAAAACACTAGCTGCAGTCTACACTGTCCAAACATTTTAGGATAAATGGGATAGAAGTATTTGAAAGACAGAAGTTATGGATACAACTACGTTGTGTATGAATGGCCGTCTTGTGCAAGCTGCAGCAGTCACTGCCACATCACTCCGGTCACTACCTTCAGATTTTCAATGGATAAAAAAGGATACTGAAGCACATTTAAAGTGAGAAAAACAACCCACAACACTGTATTCCTAACCTACTGAAAAGTTTTTCCATGCTATGGTCATCACATCGCTCCGTTCCCACTCTGCACCACTCACATGCTCTACTTAAAACAGCTAAAAGCTAAAACCAAACATGATGAGATGAAGGATTCTAAGTGATGTTTACATTTTCAGGTAAAGTGACTCATTGTTTTTTAAAAATACACCACATGACGCTTGAGATTTATGTCATGTTTACATCCCATCTTATTGTGTGAGCTTATTGGTTGCTGGCAAGCAGAAACCTGATTACTGTCATGCAGACCCTAAAGTTTCCTATTATCTCACTGCCGTGTGAATGTATTGAATGGATAATCTAATTTTCTGTAGTTTATTCGATTGTTAGATGCTCTCACAGGATTACAGAAGTTCAAAATGTACTTCACTTTACACTGCTGTGCTCTAATAAAAGCAGAAGCAAAGAAGCCATTGCACTTGACTGGTCTCGGGGGAAACTGTACTCTTACACTGAGACCATTAAATCCAGTAGTACAACCCAACATTGCAGGTTCACAACTCCTGACTGTGGTCCATCAGTGGCTTCACACTGTCCAATGGAAAGGTACCATCATAGCACAGTACTGTTGGATGTAATGTAGTAATATGAAGCTAACCTCCAGTAGTTGGTCTCCAGGTCGTAGGCCACACTGGCCTAATGGTCCTTCAGGCAGTATGGAACAGATAAAATGACGCCCTGCTCTCGCCTCCAAACTCACCCCTAAACCACTGCATTCACTGAACTTCTGCACCTGCGCCACCTGTAGACACAAACACGCATTGAGTCAATTTAAAATGTTGGATTTTTAAAAACATATATTGCTTGTGCAAAAGTTATGGGAAGTTTTATTTCCCCAAAATACATTCACACAGCAAACAAATAGACTGTGCACTACAAATATATTCTATATATTTATATATATATATTCTATTAGTGCATTTTATAATGCTGCTATGCACATCCAAATAGACAGACTTCAAACTCACGTAGGCATAACATAATTGTGTGGAATGACTCCTATTGCTACTCAGAGAAATTTGCATTTAAATAAGCTAAAACAGGACAGATAAGTGGTACACAAGTAAAAAAAAAACATACCATGACTTCATACTTCTTTCCCAGTCTGCTTTGCCACTTTCTCTTGAGCTCAGTCTTTTCTTCTTCTGACAGTTTAGACCCTGATAACGAACAGCCATAAACATACCCCAATTTTAAACAAGTTACAGAGAAACCTTACATAGAGGTAACACAGAGTTGGGCTTTTGCATATTTGTGCTATGTTCAGGTGCTCATCAAAGCCATATGGTTAACTAGTAAACATGACTTCCATCGTTGGAACAAGCTCCCACCACACAGATAAAGATGGCACAGATGTGTGGGATATACCTAACCTGTTTTCCTATAACAGCACATGGAAGAGCATCAGCTGCATTTTGTTACATACACTGATCATGTTCTACATCATATATAAATAAAAAATGAAATCTTGAAGGTGAAATTATCTTAAATCTCAATATATTAAATGTTTCTCAAGTAGAGACTGTTATTTTAAGATTTTTAATTCTTATTAATTTCTAGAAATGTTTACTCACTATTTTTATCTCACTGTTTTGGCAGATAATTTAGCTTGTTTTAAGAAATAAACGATTATTTATGTATTTTGGTGGAGTTGTATTTGAATGATGGGACGTCTAGTCTAGTATACAGCACAGCTCCAAAATTAAAATTAAAAAGCTATTTATTTACTTATTTGCCAAGAAAGGTACGTTAATGTGCTTGTTTACCCATTACCTGTCTTTTGGCCTGCCATAGTATTTGTAGTTGCCATCATTCACCTGGTTTGTGTAATCAGTTCTTCATGTTCAGGATGCATTCGGAGCCAAACTTAGTTCTTTAAATTACATATATTTTACATTATATCAACTAGTTTATTCATAACAAGAAATTATTGTTATTTACAACATTTATGTTCAACATATAGTGTTTTACAAGGAGAAACACTTATTGTGGCCATAAATGGTTTGAAACAATGTGCTTTTTGGATATTACCAAAATGTAATCTACTTTCATGTTAGTAAGGGTTATCAAATTCTGGTTCAGCAGCTGGACCTCTTTACAACTTAGAGGACTTAATTGCTGTTTTCTTTAATCTTGTATGTCTTCAACCAATCATACAAGCCCTCCTTTTTTCACGAAACGTTGCCAAGCTCACATAGATAAACAGAAAGATATATAAAAAAAGGCTGATGTAATTCTTGGACCCCTAACAGCTAATGCCATTAATGGTCAAATGTTACATGCTTAAACATTCTCACACTTTCATAGTACAATATATCGTCAAATGACATGTTTGTGTTGACGTGCTAAGTGAAAATAATTTAACACACTCTCTACAGAGAACAACCTGAATGATATCTGTCTGCAATATGTTCAATTCAGCAAATACACATTAATTGTGTATGAAAATGTTCTGAAGTGTGTTCTCTGTAGAATATAATTTTCACACATCAACAAAACACGTATTGTGCCCACACAAAGGTATGGATTTGACTGCACAGAGGGGCATTTTATTCCACTGTTTAAGAAAATCTATACTATAAATGTTGCAAATGAAAATCTTCTGCTTTCAGAATATTACTTTAAGAATCTGGAGCTCTATCTATGAATTTCAAGGTAGTTGCATCACTTTTAACCCTCTGCTTCAGCAAAGACTCTTCACAGTAGCTACACCCTAGTGGTGTAGATGCCAGTGTGCACGGTTTAAAAGAGTCTTTAACTCCCTGAATCTGCTTTAGCAGTTGTACTTTATGCTGGTTAAAGTAGCTCATCAAATGCATCAAAAGCAGCCATGATACTGGCACAGCTGTAGCTCCACAAAGTGCCTCAGCCTCTGATGCCACTGATAGATGTAGCGAGGTAGCGTCTGAACAAGCAGACGCTGGGCAGGAGACAGTCGTTTGAAGCAAACATTCAGGCAGGAATTCAAATCAGCTTATCTCAGATGATGGAAATATTTTTCACTCTGACTAACAATAAGAGGATACTGAAGTCTGAAGCACGCAAGAAGTGGAGGGGGGGTGTGGCACCTCCAGATTTCAGGACTGTTAACAGCAATTGTTGCAAACTTTTTTTAAAAATAGCACTACTGTGGTGCAGATGTGGTAACATTTTAAACAGACCTTGTCTTAACGGTAAACAGTGTTGTGATTTATTAAAAAGGGGAACTGGCTTTTAGCCGCCAGTATAGAATCTAATGGCTGCTATTCTGACATGGTATTATGCCTGCCAGTTGCAGTCTTTACCAATGTAACATTAAACACATACAAAACCTCAATTTTAAAAAAATGTAGGTGAAATGCAAATAAATACAGCACAAATCTGTGAATCCACTCTGGCCTACATTTAGACAAAGATATCTAATCAACTTCATTCTGTCTTATAAATATACACTCATTCTGAAACTGAAACAGTTCCTAAAACTAGAACTTAAAATCTTAGTGAAATACATTTTAGCTGAGCATTCTAACAAACAGTAATAGTGTTAAACATATCTGCTAATTCAATGACCTTTAACCCTAAAGATCTGTGTGTAGAGTATCCTGCTGAAGATGAGCTAAATGCAGCTTAAGTAAGTCATCATTTATCTATATTACGTTATAATACTCATCTACACTAGGACATTATTTACAGCCAAGCTGTTATAAAATGTAATAGCAATAAAATGGACATAAAACATTGTGGCTAAAACATCTCTGTAAACCCAAAAAAATGATATCCACATGACTTCGACCTATGATCCCTCTAATGATGCTGCATTAAAGCTGGCTTGCTTCCATGATGGATATCACCACAAGATGACTATCCAGACTGTTACCAGAGTAAATCTTTTTTGAGGGTGTCCATGTTTATATCAACAGCAGGATGAAATAGGATATGCGTATAATGGAGGAACGGCAAAGACATTACTAGTGGTAACCATGCTCCTGTACCAAAGTCTTCTGAACATGTTGTAGGCATCAAATTTGGAATGAGTGTAACAGTAACATTCATTACATGAAACATCAAATACTGTTCTCATACTGATTTTTCTAAGCACAGTCTCTTGTGTTCATTGGCATACAGTGTCCCAAGTTGTTTTGGGATTAAGGTTCATACAAGGGCTAAGGAAGATAACAGGATAAAGGTAGACTGGTGATAACTGTCAAAGGAAGTGGAGAAGCCAGAGTTTAGAGTGATGAGCGTCAAACAGAGAACGAAAAACACCTGAGATAAGCCCAAAATTAAGTGAACACATTTGAATGTTGGTCAAAAAGTCATCTTTAAAAGTTGCCCATTTAATAATCGTAAAATAAGACTATTGTATGCTTGCAGGATAATAATGATTACTTTACTTTGTTCCTTACTTAAGCGTAGGTCTTGGCAGTGTGCCGAAAGCCCTTTCCCTAAGGAGAGCGCTGCTCTTGGCTCTGATACAGACGGGACTGATGAAGAAGGCTGTGAGGTGCCAGAGGCTGCAGGCTGTAGACGCTTGCGCAGTAGAGAGAGCTCCACCCTATGACCTGTTGACCTCAAAATCTCCATTGCTCGTTCCTCACTGCAGCCATGAAGCCGCCGTCCATCTACCTACATATGCAACGCACATACACAAACACTAAGAACAAGCACCATGACACAAAAACTGAGAAGGCTATATAGAGGTATAATACGCTATGCTGTACAAACAAATAACATATAGTTATTATATTTATATTTATATTTTTTAGTGCCTAATAAAACATTGCTAGAACAAGTCATTTAAAACAACAACGTACACAAATATATCTACAAAAACACATACAAAACACATCTACAAACTTATTTTTATATTTAAAGCACATTTATTAAAACCAAATGAGTATTCGCTCGTCTGCCCTCACACACACAGGAACTTGAGTAACAACGCATTCTTAACCCATAATGTTTAACATGATGTCGGCCCACCCTTTGCAGTTCTAACAGCTTCAACTCTTCGGGAAGGGTTTCCACACAGTTTAGGAGTGTGTTTATGGGAATGTTCTTCCAGAAGTGCATTTGTTAGGTCAGACACTGATGTTGGACGAGAAGGTCTGGCTTGCAGTCTGCGCTCTAATACATCCCAAAGGTGTTCTATCAGGTTGAGGTCAGGACTCTGTGCAGTCAAGTTCTTCCACACCAAACTCTCTCCTCCATATCTTCATGGACATTGCTTTGTGCACTGGTGGGCAGTCATGTTGGAACAGGAAGGCGTCGTCCACAAACTGTTCCCACAAAGTTGGGACCATGAAATTGTCCAAAAGCTCTTGGTCTGCTGAAGCATTAAGAGTTCCTTTAAGGAGCTGAGCCTAACTCCTGAAAAACAACCCCACACCATAACCCCCCCTCCACCAAACTTTACACTTGGCACAATGCAGTCAGACAAGTACTGTTCTCCTGGCAACCGCCAAACCCAGACTCCTCCATCGGACTGACCGACAGAGAAGCATGTTTTGTCACTTCAGATAACATGTCTCTACTGCTCCAGAGTCCAGTGGCGGCATTCGATGATTTGCATTGTGCTTAGTGATATAAGACTTGGATGCAGCTGCTCAGCCATGGAAACCCATTCCATGAAGCTCTCGATGTACTGTTATTAAGCTCATCTGAAGACCACATGAAGTTTGGAGGTCTGTAGTAATTGACTCTGCAGAAAGTTGGCGACCTCGGCGCACTCTGAGCTTCAGCATCCGCTGATCCCGCTCTGTCATTCTTTGTGGCCGACAACTTGGTGGCTGAGTTGCTGTGGTTCCCAATCACTTCCACTTTGTCATAACACTGCTGACAGCTGGCTTTGGAATATTTAGTAGTGAGGAAACTTCACGACTGGACTTGTTGCACAGGTGCCATCCTATCACAGCACCACGCTGGAATTCACTGAGCTCCTGAGAGTGAGCCATTCTTTCACTAATGTGTGTAGAAACTCTCTGCAAGACTAGGTGCTTGGTTTAAAACACCTGTGGTCATGGAAGTGATTGAAACATCTAAATTCAATGACTCAGACGGGTGAGTGAATACTTTTGGCAATACAGTCTATTTTCAAATGGCCATATCTAACATTGAGTTGATGTTATGAATATCTATTAACACAAAACATAACATTTCTTAATTTTTCATGATTTCTGCACAAAATTACTCTGCAAATAAGAAAACAAAGTCATTTAGTGTGTACGTTAAATGCTGTTTAAGACATTCAAAGAGGTTAACGTTTCTTAAAACTACTTCAGAAAATCAAACAGTTGATTCTGAGACACTGAGCTGCAGCTCCGGAGCGTAAACTGGCCAGTGGGCATGTATTTTTGTATGGGTGAAAAATGAAGCTGGAGAGTCACTTAATAATCTACAATATAACTGTGTAAAGTACAGACATTAAACTTGAATCCAGGGTCGGGTGATATATCCAGGATTTATATGATATTATCGAAGGCCTTGGACACCATGATATGAGTATTATTTTACCAGGCACACACACACACTCACACACACACCCGTAGTGAGATCAAACCTCTCTGCATCTCTCACCGCAATAATGTGATCTCCAATGTGCACTTGTCCATCCTGATCCACTGCACTGCCCTTGACAATCCCCTTCACCACAATGCCACTGAAGCCTAACAACACAAGCAGAGTCAGACAGAAAAACAAAGTGCTCTGAAGAATACTGAAAAAATCCATTCCCTCAGGCTTTCTCCTGAATTTAGACCACAGGGAGAACAAACGGTAATGTCCTATAAAAATGGGAATGCTTTAAATGCTGAAGATCCTTAAATGCTACTGGAGTGTCCCTTTATACAAGACCACTATCTGACTGTTTTACTTGTGCTGCTTCCCTTGAAGAAAATCCCCAAACGTAGCCAGTCTGTTAAACGTTTGGTGTTCAAAGTTTGCTTTTTCAGTTCGTCGCTGGAGCCACAAGAGCAATTTTGCTGAAAAGTCAGTAAAATGAACGATTTTAAAAAACATACACTACAGTGCCCACATCTTGCCCATTGTTTAAAACCCAATAAGTATTTTTTATTTAATACTGTCCCCAACGGTCTAAATCTTTTGCACAGTACTGTATGTTTATGGCCAAAATCACATCTCGAACTATTACAAACAATGTTAAGGCCAATTCATAGTTCAGGCAAGAGGCGTCGACAAAAACTGTACAAAAGACAAAAGTGCTTGGTTGGATGGACCCTTTCACATGCAAAAAAAATTAAATCCAGAGAATGAATGGAAATGTTAAAGCTTTTGCCGTCAGACCTTTATAGCACATGCAGAGCGACCAAACGTTCTTTCTTTCATGGTGTTTTTTTCAGAGAAGCTACAGATCCTCTTCTATTTCAACGTTCTGTCACTGCCGCAGGACTATGAAAGCCTGCAGTGCTTGGGCATCTTTTGGCCACAAAAGATTTGCGCTACTGTGCTACTACGTTCTATCACTATATAGATGTCTTGCTTTCTCGTCGGATGCACAGTGTTTTTACCAAGCAAGTGCATGAGCTCATTCAGAGTGCTGCTTAGATCATTAAGCCCTTATTAGTGGTTACTTTAATCAAAAGTACTGATAAAGTGTAAATGAAGGGTGAATTACAGTCATAAGTACACCAGTAGAGGAAACACTTCTGCACTTTGTAATGCACACTTATTGTTTATTTGCTGAACATACAACATGGACGTGTACACGCGAAGATTGTGGCAAGTTTTACTCAGCAATTACATAAAAAATGTACTTAATTTTTTTTCTTAGTGTGGTCCCTGTAGAGGATGTGTTTACTTACAAATCTAAATCTTTTGCATATGACTGTAAAGTTTAGGGGGTTACTTTTTTACATTTTTGTGACTTGATAAATCATGGCCTGTACATAGTAAATTACATGCAAGAAAGGCAAAAAATGGCAAACATAGCCTTTAAGTAAGGGTTAAGTTACTTATTATGTCCAGGAATCGGCTAGTACTGCTAGTACTGCAGGAAAACTACGCGTCTGCTATTTGGCATGACATCCCTTTGGAAAACTAAAGAAGCAAACTTCACACAGCAAACATATTTAGCCTGATCAACTGCATTTGGTTTAAGAAGAAAACTGTGGGCACTGATTTTTCTCCATTGCTTTAAACACATATATTTCTTCTGCTCTGTTCTTTGAGAGAAGTAGATGGACACGCTACATCTATATGAGCTTGTTGGACATCCTGTTCCAAAACCCTGGACAATATGAAATCGGCCCACTTTGCAGCTATAACAGCCTCTACTTTTCTTGAAAGGCTTTCCACAAGATTTTGGAGTGCGTCTCTGGGAATTTGAGCTCATTCAGTCAAAAGAGCACAGGGTCAGGAACTGGTGTTGGAGGAGAAGGCCAGGTTTGTAATCAGTGTTCCCATTCATCTCAAAGGTGTTTAGTGGGGTTAAGGTCAGGGCTCTGAGCAGGCCACTGGAGTTTCTCCATATCAACGTTTTCATACTGAAACAGGAAAGGGCCTTCCCAAACTGTTGCCAGAGAACTAAAAGCATATCATTGTCTAAAACGTCCTTGTATCCTGTAGTGTTACCGTAAATTCATTTATAAGCCCTTGTAAAAAAAAGTCTGTCCACTCTGGGGAGAGTTATTTTCAGGAATGACCAGGGGACATATTGCAGAGAAGTCAAAGTCAAGATAAGGTTTTTTATTTGCCTCTCTTCAAATCTTCTCTTAATTTAGGAATTTTATCTTATCTTATCTTACAGCATCTTATCTTAGGAATACTTAAGTTGATGGCCACTATCAACTGTCATGTCTTTTACCAAGCAATCAACATGTAACCAAAATAATGTTAACTATGTGAACCACCATTAGGTCCAAAACAAAAGTGAAATTAACTGGAGATCAAGAATGTAACAGCGCTGTTTATCAAAACACTGCCATCCCCCAGTTTCAGTGTACATTTCCTAAAACTGTTGGTGTGTGGTCCAAGGTAACACTATTACTCTTCCTAATAAACAGAAGTTTCCATCAACATGAACACACAAAGGTAACAGAAGTGGACAGTGGAGACTGTATCTGGGATTTATAAAAAGCGCTATTTTGCAATATCATCAACCTCACTGTTCTAGTTGTAGTTACAGTGAACTATGTTGCCTGCCACAGCTGCCTAGAAATGATAGAACTTGTTATCAGTAACAGACGTCTTCAAGACTGTTTTGTAATTTGGAGTTAACTTAAGAACTGCTGTTCAGTTTCTGTCTAATTCAGTCCTAACTGAAAAACATGGTGACTAAAAGAAGGAGATTTCAGAGTTAGGATGTTCGTGTTATAGAATTATATGACCCTGGGCTATTCATTTAAGTGAGGAAAGAGCAAAAAACTTGAAACTGAAGGCCAAAATACTATTTAATTGCATGGCTATGTGCTTGATGTTGTACACCTGTTAGCAATGCCCATATAGCTTTGGTCATGTAGTGTGAGTAAGACTGAAACTTTCAGCACTGTAATTACAGATCTATGATGAACACTGTAAAATGACCAGTGTTGACGTAACTCATTTTTGTGGTGTAGTTCACAACAAAATATTTTTGGGATTTAGTGCTAATGCTTAAGGCACACACACAGTATACTTCTGTCAGAACAAAGATAGCGTAGCTTAAAGCCTTACCTGCATTTAGGTGCTCTACAGATCTTGCAATGGTGATGCCCAAGCCAATCTTGTTCTTTGTAACTCTGACAATTAATTCTTTATCTCCTTCACCACACTGCAAAAGCAAATAATAGCAATCGTTATGTAAATTGGTGCAGTAACCAGGATGACTAGATGATCTGTGGCCTAGTAGGATATGATGGTGTCACTGGACTAACAATACATTTTATTAGGTGTTTATTTTTCACCTGGCATCATTCTTTCACATAAAGGAGGAGGTGGAGACGGTGAACATTTTTTAAAACATAGACAAACATTAACATCACTACCTGGCTACTGCTCTTTTAATTAACAGACTCAGAAAGTCTTTCGATTCCTGTGAATTTGTAGCTCAAGTTTGCTGGGACCACAAAGATCTGTTCCTAAAAAACCCAAACTCTGACCTTAGTAAATAAACCTAAATGCTTTTTAGGCATCAGGTTATGATTTCTTATGTCACTTAAACAAGCAGACATCAGAACTTCAACCTACAATACATATGCAGTAACAATGTCTTGCTCTCTCACCCTCTCTCTCTCTCTCTCTCTCTCTCTCTCTCTCTCTCTCTCACAAACACACATAGAGGAAGTCAGAGAAACAGTAACACTGCACCTGTCCTTCTTGTGTTTCCTGTTGCTGGGCAACAGGAGGCATGAGGTCATTGTCCGTGGTCTCCCTGGCAATGAGGAGCCTCACTTTGGAGCCAGAGACGCGGAGCTCTCGCGCTACTTCATCAGTGCCCATACTGGACACGTCCACATCCCCGATCTTGAGGAGCAAATCACCACTTCGCAAGCGCCCGTCCTGCACAGCAAAGAACGTTAACGTTTACTTTTCAACGAAACATTCCTCGTTTACTTCTGAATGAACTGATTAACAAACACTGAGCAACGTTTGACAGGCAAACGGGCAAAAAATATAAAAACTCATCAACAACTTGTCAACAAGCAAAGGCATACAGTGGCTGAAAACAACACTGGAGACTAACATAACAAGCAACAGGTGATTGGAATGATGAGGGGCTGAGCCAGGATCTAACCCACAAACACACACACAAAAACCCAACAACAACAACAGCAAAATACTCAAAGAGAACAGACCTTTTTGAAAACTATGTAATTAATGTAAAGATGGTGTTTAACAAGAAAGCCTGTTGTTAGCAGTTAGAAAACTAAGTACATTACGTACACAGAACAATACTTAACAAGCCCCCAGTGTGTCTGAGTTTTTGACAAGGGGAAAAAGCAAGGCACTACTTTCCCACTTTGTGATAAAATGTAACACTGAGCATCTTCTTGTATTCCATAGCAACATTATTATGTGTATATTGTCACTTCAGTCAGACATTGTTTCTGATATTTTTCATGTCTGACAAGTCTGACTCCAATAGTCATATTTATTTTGATACATATATTTTGTGTAATGTTGTTGGAAAAGTTGTCTGGTTCAAATATTTTGTTCAGCACTGCTGTGAGGTATGCTTGTGCGTTAGGGTAAGTTGTCACAAACAGGGGTTGCCAGGGCAGAGGAGGAGAAGGCAGGACACATGGAGGGCAGACATAAATGCAAGCTTTTAACATGATTGTAATAAAAATGAAACAACAACTAAAAACGAAGTACAAAAACAGAAAGGAAAATACAAACAAAACAGGAAACAAACTGACAGACTAGAATACACGACAAACAGGCAGGATACAGAGACAAATGAACAACAAACACAAGGGTAAGTGGAAGGCCGGGAACACAGACACAAACGAGGAACAGGTGAGGGGCAGTGACACAGAGCAGCACTTGACAAAAACATGTCTAGGACGAGGGAATGTAAACAAAAGATGCAGACAGACAGAACCAGGCAGGGCGTGACATAAGTAGGCGTGCCTTTTTGAATAGATATAATGAAAAAACATATCTGGGCCATTACCTTTCCTGCTGCACCATCAGGTAAGATGGTTTTGACCATGGTACCTGTACACTTCCCTCCGACGATACCGAAGCCCAGCCCTGACCCATCGTTCTCTAGCTCAATTAGCTGGACATTCCTTGGCTACAATGGAAAACACACACACAAAGCTTACCATGACTGACTCTAGGCCTTGTACTTCAACTGAGGTTTCTTTATTATACTTTTAAAAAAAAAAACTTTAAATGAGGATACTGGAAAGGACCATGCTTTCACTCCGTCATCTGTAGCGATCATTTCACGCCTGAAGATTATAACAACAAGCTACGTTCGGTGGCTTAAGCTATGCTAAGCTAACGCAGTTGAATTAGGAAGATGTATAGTGTGTATATAACCCTAACCCGAGTCCCACTTTGATCATATTTACAACAATAGCTGTACCTCTATATCTGAGTGTTGCTGGTTGCTAGGCTGTTGTCATGAATATTGTTAGTTATTTAGCTAGATATTGTTTACACTCAGGATGAGCTGCATTTGTGTGTGTAGTTTGACTGAAAGACTCAGGACTAAGTGATATGGTGGTCTGTTTCTACATTACAGCTCTTTTAGACTCAAACTCAGAAATATCATTGGAATCTGAAGAAGCAGTGCTGGAACGCTTGCAGTCCCAGTCAGTCATAATGCTATTTTACTGCTGCGTTGTTCACTGTTGTTCACCAGTGACATCACACGGTATCGTTCAGGAATTTTCGTAGTGAGCTTCAGAAAATCATCTGTTTTAAAGCAAATTAAGAACATTTCTTTTTAATTCATGATTATGTATCTTCAGTAGGGGTGTGTTTAAAAAATCGTTTTTTTGATTCAAATCGATCTTCATTTGAATAATCCGATATCGATTCGTATAAACCCGAGATCGATCTTTAAAATTAGCATTCCAGCCCCCCCAGTCTCGCGTGATCAGTCATTGTTTTTCGCGCAATGAGATCTGACTGGGGGCGCACATCAGTTAAGCATGGCTGGAGCACAAGTGAAGGTGCCCCAGAACTTGAAAGCAGATGTCTGGCTACATTTTGGATTCAGAAACCATGACGGTATTCACGCTATTTTCCATAACAACACTGGGGGGGCATCTTTGTTTACATCGTGTTAGAACTTCCGGTTCGCCCGCGAATACATTGATACTAATTACAAACAAAACGACAATAAACATATACAATGACCAGCATAACATGTTCAGTAGAGGGAGTCAGTAATTGGAAGAAGAGGAAAACTTGGCTTGAACAACAGAGTAACGAACACAGCACATAAAGATCAGAGTGTTGTAAAGCCGCCTTCCAAAGAAGACCACCTGCGTCTATGACTGAAGGCACTAAAATTAAAAGATCCCAAACCTCCGTATGTCTGCTCCTACCATTCTGTGGAGGAGAACCAGTACCAGAGCTTCCTTATCCAGAGCAATGTCTCGCTTATGAAGCTCAGAGGAAGCAGACGAGTCGGGTGTTTGCGAGTTAAGTAACCGTTTTCTGATCAGTGTCCACCGCGCTAGGCTCTCTGGGCTGTAAGTAACTAACACCCACGCAGAGTGGCTCGGGCAGCTGGCTTGACTTGGGTTTAACCGGCTTTCAGAAATATAAACTTATCGTTTGTGTGTAGGAGGACACGATCGACCTTCTCACTATGCAGGTACTGATACGCTTCACTACTTGTATAGTTTTTCATTGCCGAACCGTCTACACCTTCCGAGAGTACAAATGATTAAAAACGTCGCCTTAAGTAACCTCAGACCACTTTTTCATATCATCCACCCTCTGTGTTATTAACCTTGGATGAGACAGTGTTGTTCCATTCGAAATTCTTATTGCTTCTCTGGTCTCCTCCCATGTAACTGTACTCATTTTGGTTGGCTGAGCTGAAGTTCTAACACAAAGGCGGAACAAACACACGCTCGAAAGTGGGTGAAATACGGTGAATATAAACATATAAACACTAATGTTTTTAGTAATGGTACCACATTACCACATTAGTTCTCTGAAAATCTCTTTTCATATTCAAACTAAACATACTATTGTAACTGAAATATCCCTAAATGACTTGATATTAAATTGAATCGAATCAGAAATCAAAATCAAATTGGGACCTTGTGAATCGGGATCGAATCGATCCAGGAAATCAGTGGCGATACCCAGCCCTAATCTTCAGTATCTAAAACAATGTGAAATCACCATGGGTTTCCATAAGTGGTGCTTAGCCTTCAAGTGCTAGGGGGGAATTATTGTAATTCTTTAATTAAACCTCCATTGCCCACAACTGTAACTTAACTACTATTATTACTATTATTATTACTACTATTATTATTGAGTGCCGTTTAGTCATTTTCAACAACCATAGAGATAAAAATTCTGAATGGACTAATTATGCTTCCTCTGATTGTGTGCTTCCATCTTGTTGCTGGTCGTCCCCTTTCCTCTCTTACATTTAATACCTCCAAGCATGTTTCTTTCTCAGAATATGTCCGATATAAGATAGCTTCAGTTTGGTCACCTAGGCATTGAGTGAAAGATAGACATATTTTCTTTACCAACCAAGAGGCTTTTAGTACAAAGTCATCTTTAGTGTTTTGCCTCGCTTTTTATTTTTCAACGTTTACATCCATAAGGAACCACAGAGAAGACCATAGGTCTCTGAACTCTGAACTTTTGAACAACTATTCATTGTTCTGTCGAGTGTCAATCAGTGTATTATTTCTTTAGTGTTTGATCTTTTGTAGTTTATAAATGATCCAAGTAGGCAAAATCTGTTCACCATTTTAACATCTTCTCCATCAATAAAAAAATTAGCAGGCTTTCCTTCACTCTTCCTGAGATAATGACTGCCTTCCCGTCCTGCTGGACGCTGTTGGAAGACTGACCATCAGGGCCTCCTCCTCACCTGACACCAACCAGCTCTACTGTTCATTCGTGCCAACTGCAACACCCTCAGCTTCACAGTGCTGTACAGATGTACCAGCACTGAGACATGATGGGACTGTTTCAGTTCACTCCCACTTTTGACAATGACTCAGTCAGAGACTGACTCAGATTTCAAACAGAGATTCTCTCAGCTTTTCTTTGGTATTTAGTTTATTAAACTGTAAATACCTGGGAGGATGGGTCTCCCCTTGTGAGTCTTGGTTCGTCCTAAGGTTTCTCTCAGCCCCCCGTGACCCTGACTAGCGGGATAAAGCGGAAGATGATGGATGGATGTTATATTTTGTCCACATAGTACATATTTGTGATGTCCAGATCTTTCAAGAAACATTCTTGTTTTCCCATGTGTTGACCTTTTCAGTGTCTTTACAGATATTTTTTCTGGAATTCATGGTTTAGTTACCTTAAAGGACCTTTGGTTTTTTTGGTTTACGTTTCTTTTTTGCAATCTCCACAGTAACGTCAGTCATCCACTTTGATTTCTGTCTCTTTTTCATTCTTTTTCCATTCTTTTTTCATTCTCCCATTCTTTTTAATGATTTCTTTTCAGTGAGTTCTATTCATAGCTTTGGGTTCTCTTTCAATTAGGCCCAGCATTTAAAACATATTCCTGGTGTTTCCTTTGAAGTTAGGTGGCATGTTCTACAGGTCATGTTTTCAAAGTAATTCAATTGGGTTTTTTTCCACAACTTCACTTGGAGCTTGCACATTAGCTGTACATGATCTGTTCCACAATCTGCGCCAGGTCATGTCTTTGCAATTACAATGGAGCTCTCCATTCATCTAATTCATCTCCTGGTGCAAAGAATGTGGTCTATTTTAACTTAATCTGGTGATGTCCAGGTGCACAGATGTGGTTTCGATTGCTTGAAAAATGTAGATGTAATGAAAAACCCATTGTACTCGCAGAAGCTGATTATTCGTTCTCCTGCTTTATTTCTGTTTCAGCCTGTGTTTGATCATAAATCATTTGGACGTCTTCATCGCTTGTGTCTTGTCGGAGCATAAACCTGAATCTTGCACGTAATAAGACATAAGTTGGTCTTTCATTGTATTGCAGCTATTAGGAGTCTTGTTGACAACCATGTTCACAATGAAAGCACTCTACTTTTTCTTTGTTCATGAAAGTGTCCTAATCAGGTCCGATTTACATTCAGATTATTTTGTTTAATGTGTTCTAATTGTCCACATAGTACATATTTCTGATGTCCAGTATCTTCCGAGAAGCATTCTTATTTTCCCATGTGCTGACCTTTTCAGTATCTTTACAGATATTTTTATTTATGGCAGCTATCCTGGAATTCACGGTTTAGTTCCTTAAAAGACCTTTGGCCTGTTTGGTTTACGTTTCTACTCTGTTTTTTTTTTTGGGGCACCGAGGAAAGCAATTCGACATTTCTATCTGGGTGTGTCCAGAAATAAATTAAATAATCATGTAATATTCTTTTAACAGCAACAAAATAAAAACATATTCGATATTTGACATCAGAACCACAACATTCGCTCTGACAGACATTGTGCCACACAGCACGACTGAACAATTCTGGCGCGACTGAGTCATTCTGGTGCTCCAGTGTGTATTTACCTCACTTTACTTCTTTTACTTCTTTACATACAGTCTGCCACTTTTACTGTAGGCCACACAAAAGCTAACATCATTAAGACAGTAAAAAAAGCAGTACTGCAGTGGGTGATTTCACAGACTTACCGTGAAAGACCCGCTGACACTGGGCAGCGAGACAGCGCGGCTCATGCGTGGTGGACAGAGATCACTGATTGGTCCTCTGGCTACAGTCAGCGTTGTCATAGAGACAGCATTCTGCAACACCCTGAAGGCCTGCTGCTGGGTTACGGAGGAGTCAAATACCTGCCCGTTCACTGCCAGGATCTGATCGGATTCACGGAGGCCATCACTAAAATTGAGCAAATAATAAAAAAAACCTTTGACATAAAGAAAGTAAGCATAATGCAAAATGTTTTCACTCTCAGATGTTTACTGTGAAACCTACTGGGGCTTTAAGGCGGTTTTATTGCGGTAGTGAAAAAAGGTGACTGTAAATCTTATCACTTTTACTCTGCACAGCTTATTAAGCTTCACGTGCAGGGCTTAATTTGTGCAGGATCTTGCCGGAATAAGATCCGGCACCTCTTATATTTCAGGTACCTGTATTCCAGAACTTATTTATGTGGATCCACGTCCAGTGGCATCTCTAAGATTGTATGGTTGCAGCTCCTTACTGCATTCATTAAAGCTAAGATTATTTTATTGTATAGAATTCTACTATGTTAGATGGACACTTGAAGCACTGTTGTGTCTATGCGTTCCAGGACCTTTTCCCTCACTGCCACTTGCTGGATCACCCCACCTTTAGTGTTCCTTTACCTGATGTTTCACAAATTAAGCACTGTTCACGTGTATGCGGGCTGGAAACAATACTAACAATTTTAACTTATGTAAGTACTTACTGCCACAGCAGTGATACACTTGAATATTAAAAGTATTAATTCAGATCAAGTAAGACTAAATAACTTAAGAAATTATTTATTAATTAATTATAACTGTGATATTTTCAATTAAAAGAACACTGTAGCTATGTATCTACAATTAGTCACTTGATGTGCTTCCTGTGGGAAGATAATTACAAAAACAACTTTTTGTATAGACATATTGTATGTCTATGTATTTACGAGCTGGTAGTCCTGAAGCTCCACTCTTTAAACCCCTGCATTACCTGTGTCTTGTAAGGCCGTTTGTGATGATGTTGTGGATTCACTTAACAGTTGCCAGTTGAAATTTTACACAGCAGCTTCTCAAAAACTAGGCGAGCAAGTGGTAAAAATGCTAGTAGTTGATAGCAGAAGCCCCCTCTGTTGGCCAAAACAACCATAACACATGTGACCGTCTGCACTGATGTTAGGTCTTTCTGGTGAGTTTTCGATTTACAGTTAAAAGTGGGGACAATTCTAGGGACAGCTCCTGCTGGGAACAGGCCACAAAAAACTGGGATGTCTGGTCACCCGGGGTTTCACTGCAATTACTGGCACAGCTTTAACAAAGGCCTGTGCATGTGTTGATAAAACAATAAACGAAAAGAAAATAGTAAAAGAACATGGCAGAAAGATTAGACACCCAGCTAGCTCTGTTTTCACTGGCTCACAAAATAGAGGGTTGTTTTCCTAGTTTAATTTGTAACAGCTCAAGATATGCTCAAGTTTTTAAATTACTATTTTAAAACACACTTTTACAGGACACAAGTGTTCCAATACGATACGATTTGTTAACACTTTCAACCTCTGCATGAATGTGTGCTAGGGTCAGAGCCAGGTTAGAAGTAGGGTAAGATTGGATAAGGCTAAAACAAGCATTTAAGTGTGTACCTGTGTGCCACAGAACCAGGCCTTATTCCCTGTATGAAGATACCAGAGCCTCCTTCGTATTTGGCTTGCAGGTCCACCACATCGAAGCCCAAACCACAAGCCTCCTTCTGAAAATCCACACTCAACACACGGCGACCCTGGGGTAGGAAGACAGGGAGACATAACAGAGGCCAATGTTTGGGCTACAGCTAGGATGAGGCCTGGTGAGCGGCCCTGTGGTAACTAGCAACACATTTTTACTGATGTATATTATAAGCAGGGGAACCAAATTTGAGTACTGAACAATTTACTGCTCTCTTTTAACCCATTTCTCATCACTGTACTCTTTCATAAATGCCAATAAATGGATTTGACTCGAGTAACTGCCCACAAGATTTGTGATTTTAATCCAGTATGAATCTGCAATGCAAAATTACAAGTCTGCAGTGAATTTCTCTCAACAATTTTCAAAACTAAGAAATAACGTTGCCATAAATATATTTTTTACCTAAGGACAAGGCTAACAACTACAATGGAGATTGGTTTGATTCCTCCTGACCAGACTACTGAAATCTAAACAATTTTTATGTTTACTCCCTCATTCGGAATTGCTGTCATTACCCCACACTAAAATAAGATGTAAGGTCTCCTTCCTTGTCCAGAGTTGCAACTTTCTTGTGGCACTTGCTACACAATATGTGGATATTGTTCAGAAGTGTAGTGGCAGTTGCATAATGCTAATGTATTCACGCTATGATGTTTTGAACTGAGATACTTGGGATAATTTATAGCCCAGCACTTGGAAATTACACAGGTTCTTTTTCCCCCCACACAAATCAGTAAATCAGATTGTATACATATTCAATTTCTCAACCTCCTTTGGTAAAACTAATTCAGCTTCAACATGGCTTAATAAAATAAATACAAATAAACCTGTATATCTTAATAATTGCATAATAATTGCATTTAAGTCTGAGTCAAAGTTGTAATTCAACAGTTTCCATGCTCTTGACATTGATAAATAAAAGCTAGTTACAGCAATGCTGACAGATTTATATGAATATTGTTGAAGAGCCATAGGGCTGATTATATAGCATACCATTGCCATGGACTGTATAGTTGACTGGAAGTCCTCTGTGATGCTGGGAGTGGTTGGTATGTGGTTGGCAGAACCATATCTGTCGTTTCGTCGTTGGGCTGATAAGTAGGATTCGCTGTGCCTGAGAGTACAGGATGCACCAACACGGACCACTTCACCTCGAAGAGAATGGGATCGAGGCAGTTTGATGGAACCCTGCACACACATAGCGACACAAACATGCTGGACTTGATGTATGCTTGTCCCAGAATGGGACCCGAAATCACCACAATATGTTCTCTCAATTGCTGAAATGAATGCTCACTTTCCTAAGACTGTGGCTAATCATGTAAACCATGCATAAGAAACAGCCTACTATAATTGTGCCATGCTTGTGAGGCGCAGGGTATAAAAGCTGCTGTGAAATGGAGGAAATGATCAATTTTGGAGCTGCAAACAAAAAAAAAAGAAAAAAGAAAAAGCGACATCTGTGAGGAAGACATTGAGATCCAAGTTACTTTTCTAGGCGTCATGACTACTGCTGTAATATATGCCTGCTTTTAAAAAGCAGAGAAAACCTCACGCAAAACTGGCTGCCAAACCTTTAGGACCTGAACAGAATAGGTAATTGGCCGCTGCACAAAACAAAGTTACAGTCGCATGCAAAAGATTGAGCGCCCCTTGTTTGCTGAATTTACAGAAGAATGTATTTTTTTAATTGGCTCCCTGTAGAGGATACGTTAACGTATTTCCAAACTTCTGCAAATAATACAAAGGCAAGTGGTATTTTTCACTGATAAGATTACTTGCCTTGCACAAAGCACAATCAATGAAAGCTCACATTATTATTTTAAGAAGATTTTCATTACCAATTAACAATCATCTTGTCCGCCTTACATAGCTAAGTAAGATATGGCATGAAACAAACAGTTGTGTCAGTGGTTATGATATTAAATCATTGCTTTTTCATTTGCGCTCTCCTCAGCTGCCTTAGGGATTTTAGAATTTGATGTTAGTTGAAAGCCTCTGTTGTACTAAACATAGGGGTGTAATTACAACTTCTTAACTGGAATTGCTATTTGCAGTCTTGTTTGTTATTTAGATAAAATCTAAAGTTAAAATCAGATAAACCTAAATTCAAATGTTCTTTTCTCCCATTTAGTAAGCAGACATGTTTCAACATTTTCTCTCTAGTGTCATTAGAAACATCATCTTACAACTATATTATTTATCCTAATCATTTGTCCACATTTAATATCGACAACAAATTACTAGTAAAGAAGCTTAGACAAGTAGAAGCTTCACACCTTCCTTCCATCTCATCAGTTGTGTCAGGTGTGAAAGGTGCCTCAGGCCATGTTCTGGATCAAAGGACCAAAATGTGATCCAAGCAAAAGAGGGGGTCTTTATTCTGGATCAAATTAAACCATGGCTCATTTAGGGTGGTTCCAACTTTCAGATCAGTTATAGGAAATGGAGAAAAGGTGTTTTTGCCCATTAAACAAGAACTGAGGAGAAGTAAAAATGAGCCGAGGCAATACAGAGAGGAGGAAACTAAATATTTAACTGTAATTTAGATTGACTAAAAAAAACAAGCTAAAACTCCTGTTTCTGACAGGACATAACAGAACAGGACAGCAGTGCGCCTGAAGATACTGCAGTGGCAGTAAATAAAAATATGTTTATAGCACATTGTGATGTCACTGCACGTAACCATACTGACCCTCAGTGATTGTGTGCGCGCTTCATTACACGTGAATGAGCCAAACGACATTTGGCTCAGTGGGCTCGTGTATAAGAGAGCTCTGACGTATAATTTCACAGAGAATAATGCAACAATGGAACTGCTAACAAGCTTGCTTCAGGTTTCTGAATGCAGAGTCTTGCGTGACACCTCAATGCTATCAGAAAAACCACCAATGCACCACCAAACTGACCACATGGCAAAATCAGACACACAGCCCTCCACAAATCAATCAACGTCAAGTAGACACAAGGCCAACATAGGTAAGCATTATCAAGTTCTTTACTACGCTCACAAATCTAATGTGAAATCAAAACTAACCAGATCAATGTGCACAAAAGTGGTTTGGATGTCCAGGTGTAAAAAAAACATTTTATTTGACCTCTCATACAGCTTCTTTTTCTTTTAACAGACTTCCAAAAAAATATGCTGGAATGTTTTCCACACCTCCAAAGTTCAGTGCTGCTACTCACAATCCAAGTAGCTCAAAACACATTCAGTGATGCTGAGGTCTGAGCTCAGGACACCAGCCATCTCTTTGTTTGATATTTATTCTTTTTTGTCTACATACAGTACTGTGTAAATGTTTCAGGCACTTGGTGACATTGTTATATTTAACAAACTATATTTCCAAACAGAAACGTTTATTTGCTCAGCAAACACTTTATTTTTTAAATCTTCAAAAAAAATTGTTAAATTTTTTAAATCATTTTCCTTGTGGCAACCTAGCATTACTTGCAGTTATTATCTAATATTTGATTTGACTACTCATATTAACTACTTCTTTCAAAATAAGATATTCATGCTACATTGTATTGTATTTATACTTATTTACATCTGTTAATCATATACATTGTTCTTACTGGTGAAAATAGATAAAGGCTTTTAAACAATGAGTATATTCGCCCAGTTTTGCACAGTGGTGTACTGTAACTACACATCCTTTCAGACCCATAGCGTTGAGTTGTCTTCTCACGGTGGAAGGATGAACACACAGCAGTAGATTTTTCAGATCTGAAGGAGTAGATGAGATCTTCGCTTTTAAACTTGAAAGCTTCAAGTACGTCTTGATGGTGACAGTGTTGGTGGTCTACTGGGCCTTGCAGGGTTTGTTAGGGACTCAAGTTTTTCTTTATGTTAGAATCATGTTTTGCATTTCACCTTTCATGACTCTCATTCCTTTTGCAAGTCTTATATATTTTTTAAAATATCTCCTGAAAACAAACAACTATTTTGACTATAAATTAAATAAATGATCTATTTTCACAGTAATGTACTGTAATGTACTGTAGTAAATCATATCCTATATGTAACTTATATGTAATCTTTATCTGGGTTGCTCAGGAGTTAACTGGGCCATCAAAGTCTTTCTGCATGTTCTTTCAACAGTTACAGGGATTAAGTATGTGTGTGAAAGAGAGACAGTAAGAGTTGTATGACCCCTGTGACTTTTGCTCATTTACTAAGCACAGCTTAAGTGGGCTCAGAGAGAAAGTGTGTGTGTGTATGTGTGTGAGGGTGGCTGTGTGGTTTCTCCCCCTCACTCAACAGGGCTTTAGTAGTCAGCTCAGGTAAGTAGCTTACACAGCCTCCATTTGGTCCCTGCTAGTGTTTTCAAAGAAACATCTCCTACTGTGTGTCCATCACTGAATTACAGGCATGCACTCAGAATAAATATGAATAAAAAAACAATACTTTTTGGTCTGAGCTGCTAGCATTGCTCAGTTAGTGGTTATGGATCTCTCCTAGTCCTAATTTTCTAATCATTCGTGCAAAAGCTTGTTCCGTCTGAGCAGTCTGAGCCGTTTATCTCTTCTTATTCTGAGTGTTGCTCACTGTGTATTGACTCTTCACATGTTCCTGTTACCTGATCTCTGTCTAGGCTCTAATTGGCTGTGACTGCTGTACTTTCATATTATTTGGTGTTACTTACTGAAGTTGAGTTTTAGTTTAGCTAAACTGAAAATAAAAGCAGGATCTCAGTTTGCTTGTCAAGAATAACAGCAGTAGTAGTGTTTGAAATAGACTGTATTCTACACAGTCACAGACCACCCTTCATTCGTTTAATTTTTTCTGAGGAGATCAGATCATACACTATCAGAAGGAAAAGGAATGTCAAAGAACAAAAGTGAAAAACACTCAAATTCAAAAAATTATTAAAAGATAAAACTGTCACCATTAGATAAACCCCTAGGGCAGGCAGACGTCTGAAGGCCCAACATCCACCTGGACCAATCTAGATCCCTTTGAACATCCATCATAGATAAATCACCCTTTAACCATCACTCTACAGACGAACTTTAAATTCTTTAATTATTTGAATTCTGTCAAGAGGCCCTGCTCCTTATGAACAGTTTATAGTTGACAGTGCTCAAACTAGCTCCTTCATTTATATGCTGTATATATGAAATGTATGACACCGCTTTACATGTATTTATTTGTTGTCCTGTCTACAGTCGTGGCTAAAAGAGAATAGCACAAATTTTGGTTTCCACAAAGTTTGCAGCCTCAGTTTTTTTTATAAGCATTCCATACATGTTAACTTTTTATTGACAAATACATCCGGTTTAAGCAAGGACTTCATATTTACAGTGTTGACTCTTCTTCCTTAAGACTTATGCAATTCACCTCGGCATGCTGGATATCAGCAAGGATGGCAACCCATTCTTGCCTGATCAGTACTTGGAGTTGATCACAGTTTCTGGGTTTTTGTTTGTCCACCCTCTTTTTGAGGATTGACCACAGGTTCTCAATGGGATTGAGATCTAGGGAGTTTCCTGGCCATGGACCCAAAATGTTTTGTTCACCGAGCCACTTAGTTATCACTTTTGCCTTGTGACATTGTGCTCCATCATGCTGGAAAAAGCATTGTTTATCTCCAAACTGCTCCTGTCGTTGGGAGAAGTTTCTCTTGGAGGATTTTTTTCATACCATTCCTTCATGGCAGTGTTCTTAAAAAAAAATTAAGAAAACCCATTCGCCTGGATGAGAAGCCACCCCACACATGAATGGTCTCAAGATGCTTCACTGTTGGCATGACACAGGACTCATGGTACTCACCTGTTCTTCTCCGGACAGTCATTTTTCCAGATGTCCCAAAGTGACTGAAGGGGGCTTCATCAGAGAAAATAACTTTACCCCAATCCTCTGCAGTCTGATCCATATACTTCCTGCAGAATGTCAGTCTGTCCTTGATGTTCTTCTTGGAGAGAAGTGGCTTCTTTGCTGCCCTTCTTGACACCAAGTCATCCTCCAAAAGCCTTCGTCTCACTCTGCGTTCAGATGCACTCACACCTACCCTCCGCCATTCCTGAGCAAGCTCCTCACTGGTGGTGACCCAATCTCGTAGTTGCATCCTCTTTAGTAGATGCGCCCTGAAGTCTCTTCACTGCAACCGAACCACTCTCCTTGAAGTTCTTGATGATTGGATAAATTGTGGATTGGGGTGTATCTTACAAGCAGCAACGTTCTTGCTGGTAAAACCCTTTTGATGTAATGCAATAATGACTGCACGTGTTTACCTGAAGGTTACTATGGTTAACAGAAGAAAACTACCCTTTAAAAGCACCCAGTCTGCTCTTCTGATCAGCATGACAGAGTGATATCAGATGTCTTGTCAGAAGTGCAGTAGCTGGAATGCAGTCATTTTTGTGATAAGGTCATTTTTCATTTGCGATTAACTGCAATTCATCTGAACCAAAATTTGTGCCATTCTCAAAACTTTTGGCCATGACTGTAGATGGTGGTCTATTTTTGTAGTGTATGTTGTAGTTCTGTTCATTTATTTTCTTGTTTATTTATTGCTCTGCACTTTATCGTCTGGTGTATTTATTGTCTGTTGTACCATAAGACCTCGAGAATGACATTTTGTCCCAACGTATACAAATTACAATGAAGAACAATAAAGTCCACTAGGCAAATAATTATATGGACACAACATAGACAAAAGTATTGGGACACCTAAATTATACACCTACAGGAGCGTTTATGACATTGTATTTAAAATACATAAATATAGATATGGAGTTGTTCCCCTATTTGTAGCTACAACACCTTCCATTCTTCGAACAAGACTTTGGAGTGTGTTTGTTGACCACACAAATGTTCTGTCCAGAAGAGCCTTTGTGTGGTCAAACACTGATGTTGGGCGAAACGACCTGACTTGGAATCTTTTACGCCTTTTGGAAATTAGTCACTGGTTATACTGAGGTAGTTTTTAACTAGCCTCTTTTTATTTTCCTGCTAAAGCTAACAGGCTTTGTTGTTCACCAACATATCAGACAAACTGTTTAATTCCTGAATATGTAAACAATCTTTTACCAACTACTGTATTAAATTGAACTACACCAAGAACAGTTTGTATTGTAATTGTGTTTTTTCTTGATAAAGAAAAAACATTTTGTCAGATTGTTTGGAGAATATTTGTTAATTATTTTAGGCTTTTTCAACTTAAACTGAGCTCCACAAAATTCCCATTCTTGAAATTGACTTTCAGTACATAGTCTCGGGAATCCAGCATTAAAATCTGGTCTTGTCAAAAATAATTCCCATAATGCCACTGAATAGTCAACCATGCAGGAATTGCTGGCATTAGCCTTACAATTTTACCAATGCTTGGCAAAGCACTGCTTTATTGTTTTTTTTATGAACGTTTAAAGCCATGCTTACCTCACTTGAGCTATTATCCAAGGTTTGGCCAGGATAAAGAACACTGGATCCAAGTAAAACAATATAACTCCTCACTCCAACTATTTACATAGTATTATGCAGTACAGGTTTAATACCAAATCTGGCCCTGTTTTAATCAGTTTAGAATTCCCAAAACATACATCCTGCCTTCATGAGTGATTTATTACAACATTAAAGACATTTGCATTATGCTTGCGAGCTATGTGTTTGTTCACGTAGTGTTTGAGCAAGTGGGAGGTTTATTTAAGCAATGAAAAGCTCTGGGGAAACACAGCACTGATTACAATTGCAGATGATTACATCCTTAAATTCCAGGCTTATTGTTCCGCTATTAATCTCGAGGTTTATTATTCACAACTTTTTATTTGCCAGCTACTATGAAACTGATATGCAAGTTACGCTGTTATAATAGTTAAATATTTGCAAACAATGTCATACCTGTGGGCTCAAAGCAACTGTCCTCGGTCAGCTTTAAAACAGTAATTAATTTTTCTAAGAAGGTAATAGGTTTATGACAGTCCTAGTGCCTAAAAGAAAGTAAAAGTTGAAAGAGTTTCCAAAATTGAAGTTATTACAACACACAGAAAATGTGCTATACAAGATCTGGTAGACGACTAAAACTGTCACCGTCAGATACACAGCACAAAGCTTTCAGAGAGAGGAGAATCTCATGCTCCACTCTTGCCTCATATCTGAAAAAAATCTACAGGTGTCTCTGACTGTCCACCCTCCATGAAAATACATCTCAACATTTGGGTCTAAAAGGATGCGTAGTTTGAGTAGCAGCTGCCTTCAGAACAATGGACTTACCATCCCAGAGGCCAACTTATATCACTGAATATGTCTATAGATTGTGAGACTTAAGATAATCTTTAAAGGAATGAAAGCTGTTTTAACAGTGAAACTATAAAAATGCAGTATGGTCTCTCATTACAGTATATAACTGAATCACCTTCACTATTACATTTTAATTTACTCGCATGAACTTGTTGTCCTCTACAACAACAAAGTCTTTACAAAGCTACAAAGTCTTGGTAAATAACATAACTGGCAAACAACTGGGCATCCTGCAAACACAGCAGCGATCAAATAAAAAGGACTGTGTGTTTAAAAACCTCAACAAATTACAAGGTTAGAAGAATTTCCTTTGACCGAAATACATGCAATGTTGTTCCCCAGTTTCACCAGATATAAAATATATGTACTACTACAGTACCACTCCGTGCTGTATGGCTGTATAGTTAATACCTATTTGGTAGCCTTCTTTAGCTCTGCCTATTGCCCAGCACACTACCCATTAATGGAGACTGTACTTTTTTGTCCGCTTGCTCCTTCCTACTAATGGATGATGCCTTAAAATCATTCACAAATGAAAAGCTGTGACTTAAAATTACATGTTGTCAGATCCTGACCATTAGTTCTACAGTTTAAGAGTCAATTTCATTCAAACTTAATGCAAGAAATGCATTACAAACTGATTTGCATTTCAGTTTAAGCCCCTTCATTGCTGTGGATATTTACGTGAAATGAACTAAAAATGAGCCAAAATCAAAAATTTATTACATCAGAATTTTTTTATATTATACTTATTCTGATGATAATGGCCAAAAGTATGTGGACATCCCTCAGTACTGAATTAAGCTATCTTAGTCACACTCATTTCTAAGAGGTGTATCAAAACAAGCACCTAACCATATAATCTCCATAGACAAACACTGGCAGTATAGATGTGGCATTGTCATAGGATGCCACCTGTGCCATGAGTCAGTTTGAGATATTTCTGCCCTGCTAGATCTGCCATGTGTTGAAGTGCTGTGTTTGTAAAATGGGTGAGTGTTGGAGCAAGATCAGTCATGAAATTGTACACCAACTTACAGTGTGCAGAAATGCATAAAAATAATGAAACTAAAAAATTAAAAATCAAATTACATTAAAAAACCACCTATACTCTGATGGACCTCTCACTTCAGAGTTCAAAACTGCTGCTGAAAGCAATGTCACATAATGTTTTCATAGCCAAGGAACAGCATTCGCTAACGTCACCATGCAAATACAAAGCGTTGACTTAAATGGTGTAAAGCACATCAGCACTGGACACAACTGTGTTTTCTGGGGCGAATGGGGAATGTGGGTTTGGCAGATGCCAGGAGGACGCTACCTACTGGAATGCATAATGTCAACATTAAAGCATGGTGAAGGACGGAAGTCCCTTTCCTGTTTTCAGCATGTCTGAGCCACTGTGCACAAAGAAATGTCCACAAAGACACAGCTTAACAAGTTTGGTGTGGAGGAACTCCAGTGGCCTAAACAGAGCCCTCACCTCTACCTGACTGAACAATGAACTAAGATGAACTGAAACATTGCTTGTAGGCCAGCTCTTCTTTAGGCCATATATATTTTATATAGGCGTGATTGCTAAGTCTCTAAACACATGGATGGCAGGCTGTACTAGCTTGTAAAGCATTTTCATTATCTAGAATGAAAATTTCAACCACACTGTTTAACAAAGGGATACTCTGAGAAATCATAGTCTGCTAACATAGTTCATCATGCAATCCACAAATGATTAAAGCTGTATCATGCAAAGAAGAAGCCATACAACACAACTGACATGATCCAGAAACGCTGCCGTCTTTTGAAATGGACTGAGGCAAAATGGAAAACTGTTCTATGATCAAACGAATAAAAATTGAAGTCGTTTTGGAAACAATGGACGCTGTGTCCTGCGTGCTCAAGAGGAGAGGGACCATCCAGCTTGATATCAGTGTATAGTTCAAAAGCCTGCATCTCTGACGTTATGTGGTTGAATTAGATCCTATGACGTGGACAGCTCACACATCAGGAAAGGCACTATCAGTGCTGAACAATATACTGAGTTTTAGAACAACATAAACTCCCGACAAGACAGCGTTTCTCTTAAAGAAGGCCTTGCATATTTCAGCAAGACAATACTAAACCACATACTGCATCTATTATAACAGCACGGCTCCAAAGGAGTCCATCAAATGATAAAACAACTATTCAAGTAAGAATTTTAAATTATAATTTTTATATTTGAGAAAAATCAAGTACATTTTGGTTAACACTATGATGAGACATATGTGGAATTCTATTTACAGGTATATAACAGATATAACAGGAGACTGCAAGATGCTAGCCACAGGATTTGTTGGGATGACCCAATAGCGAAGGAGTTAAAAGCTGTTATTAGCGGTGTAATGGTGTCTGTGCTGTTAATTAATCGTCTGTGTTCCCCTTAAGACCTGGTTGCCGAGAGTATTAACACAAATCCGTTTACTCCCTGGGCAGTTAACAAAAATTAAGTGCCACTGTCTCTTTTTAACCCCTTAAACCCCAAGGGCCTGTACGTGAATACATACATCCTCACTTTAATAACCACATGACCTACATATTAGTTTATTGTACTTGTATTTGTTGCATAATTTACAGTAGTTAGTAAATAACAAGCTTTTAAAAATGGCAAAAGGGATCAGCACCTGGTCATTGCAGCAGGCACCAGTATCACACCAAAAATGCCTTGAATTATTTAAACCAAATAAATTCAAAACATCACATTTTTTTGGTTTAGTTAAAGAACTCTGTACCACATTCATCACTATTGTTATAAATGCTAGCATATTCACGTTCTCTCATCTTACCCTCATGGGGTACTGTGTTTAAATATACATTAAAAGAACATTTTCATGAACATGTAAACGATCAGTCAAGACATTGCTTCTCTAGTTCACAATTTTAGAATAATGTTGCTACCAAATTCTAAAGTGTAATCGGCATCCAAACAGCCCAAACTGTTATCCCTCCAAAACTTTTCTCAAACTGCTCAAACTGCATCCATGGGCGCAGACAACAGATGTAGTTTAGAACAGAGTATGATTCACTGGACACAGTAAAAAAACAACAGCATTCACTGCTATGGAAAGTCATTTCAGACAACACCAGGGCTGGTATTTATAAAGCAGGACCCACATTCATAAGTGTCCTAAACCACATATACAAGTACACGAGACATTAATGGCGACATAGGCGCACACTAAGCAGTTTTGGTGATCTATATTTACATGAACAATTTGGGCTATTTGGGTGACTATTGAGTTCTGGTGTTTGTTAGCAATGTTAGTCTCAGTAAGTGAAAAATTGTGTACATTTACTGAACCATTCCTTTAAAGTAGGTGTGGTGAACTCAGGACCAGAGTCACACTAACTAAACTTGGTAATTAGATGATTAATTTAATCAGGTGTGCTCGAGTAGGAAAAAACACCAAAATGTGCAGGAATCTGGCGCCCTAGTACTGGAGTTCTTCACCCCTGCTTTAAAAGGATTATACCTTAATGTACCTGATGCAGTTGCTGATGATGATGTCCAGTCTCTTGCATAATAAGAATCTGGTGAAACAGAGGACTTTGTAAAACACTCTTCAGGAGGCTCAGTTTATCCTTTGTAGGCAAGTCTCCTCTCTCCTTCAGTCTCTCCTGAAGTCGTTCCACAGCCAACAGAGCCCGCTGTGTATCTGCATATGTGCATGATCACACAATACACAGTAAGCAAGACAGATAGCGCGTATGAATGTTAAGTTGTACTGTAATGTTAAACAGGTGCCGAGATAAGCAGACATATACCCGTACCCATCATTTTCAACTTCTTGCATCAGACGTCAAGTAAAGCCAGTTAGAAAAACTCTGCAAGACGAAAACATAGATTAGCAAATTACTGACCCTTCATACGGCCTGGCAACCCAAAGTTCATAACTATTATTTCCATTTTCAAGTCAGCTGAGATTGACCGGTGTTGAAATAACTGGACGAGATTAGAATCTAAATTTTTGTTGCTAGTTTGTTGCTTACTGCAGGACTAAAAAACACACCAATTTTGGATTACTTATTTTTAAAATGTAAAAATTAAAAACGTTGCTTTCTACTGCTCCTCCTTGCAAGACTTACCTTTAATCATGTTACCACCAAAGCTCAGGGGACCATGTTTACATCCGCCTCAGTTCCTGGCGCAGCTGATGAATTAATGCCACACGCCACATTACTACATAACCCTTCAGTCCAATATCTCAATATCTCTCGACTGATCTGCGACTCTTTGTGCTGGTGCTAATCGCACACGAGTCCGAAGTAGGCTTTGTTTGCGCTGCGCCAGTCTGCTTAATGCGCTTTACACAGGGAGGCTTAGCAGCCTTAAACAGCCTTAAACTGTGAACGACGGTAATTAACCTGGACACGTGTCCCCACTGTTCTTACTTTTCCCCACCTATATTCTGACAAACCCTGCCCCCTGGATTAGGACTGGAGTTTATTCCCTATTGGTTAGACATGGACCATTCCACTGAATTAGTGTCAGGCTGCAGTATTCAGATCTTGGATATTCACGTTTTCATCCATTGAAATCCAAGCCATTGAATAAAATGGCTATAGATAAAGTCATCATTTATTAGTTATTATTTAGATTTTGGGGTCAGACACAGTAGCGTGCTCTGGCTCTCTCTCCGCCTCGCAAGAAATTAAAGGAAAGAGAAAAATATAGTGTATTGTGCTGTATTTCTTCAAGAGGTTTTTAGTAAAAATATTAATGGGTGTATGTCAAAACCGATTTGGTTGGTTGGTTAGTAAAACATTATGCTAATGCTAGCTATAAACACTTCAATATCGGCTAGTCATCCGGTTTCTATGGATGCCTCAATAAGTTAGCTAAATGTTTAGCTAACTTGAGCTCTCCAAACTACAAACATCTCTATGGCTTACTGACACGTCCTATTTCACCAATTTATTTAGTATCCTTGGTGTCTATAACCCACCAAATCAGTGTTTCCAGTGGTCCACCAGCATTTTACCTGAGACTTTTCGTATCATTATCTAACAGTCCGCTCTTATCTGAATCAGGAAACTCAGGATAAACACGGAGCTACACGAGTGGAGCCGGGAAAAGTACCAAACTGCAGTAAAAATACACAGACTGGCCTTTAATCGCCTGAGTGTGACTGACTGGTGTGATCAGAGCAACTGTAGCCCCCCTCCTCCTCCCATCCCAGATCACAGCGTTCCCCTCTTACCGTCCGAATCAACAGGTTCCTGCTCGCCATCCACAGAAAGAACCTCTCACCGTCCAGCCGAGTCTGTTCAAAGCCAAAAATAGCCTCTAACACAGGAGACCCTGTAAAATACCGCGAACGTTTTAAGAGTAATGTCAGAAACAGACGGATGTCAGTTGCTGGAGGGAGAAATAGCCCACCGTGCACGCGCATGCCCTGATAGTCCAATGAACGAGACGCCCGCAGCTGCTACGCTACAGCCTCCCAGTAGAAAGTAGATCCGTTCACTAGTTCAGCGGCTCCTACTAACTACTGTATAAATGAACTAAACCATAACACTGATGGCTTTCTGATTCCCTGAGCTTCTCTAAAGACATATATAGTCTCTGGTTTATTGGTGGAACATTCTGCTAAATTCAGCCATTCACACTGAAAATCTGGAAAACATGTCGATCGGTTGCATCAACAAAATACTTGTCAAACCTGAAAGAGGGCAATTGTGTTGATGTAACACATTTTGTTCTTGTGCAATCGACTAACATATTTGAATCACTTCAACTCAGTGCACTTGTAGTTCATTGTTTGGCTCGGCAAAGTGTGCACACCCACCCAACCATGCTACTCCTTCTACCCACTCCTCCATCCTTCTAGAAGCTCATAGAATTTCAAAACCATTAAATTTTGTATAGCAATTCATCTTTTGACCCAAATAACATAACTACCATCTGCACTGATAGCACTTAGCTACAGAACCCTGACATGATCTATCCTTCCATAGAGGCCCATTGCTTTTAATACTCCTTGAATTTTGAGTTTAAAGCCATCAAACCAGTCATAACCAATCAACTGCTGTCTCCAAGCACCAAACCACAGGGCTTGCTTTTCTCACTATACTGTTTCCATTACATCCCTCAATGCCCCCATAGAAACCATTGATTTTAAAACATCTTAAATTGTCAATTGCCAAGAGCCATCAAATAGGTACAAGCTTTCACTATTAAACCACATCACAAAACTGTATTTCATACTGACAGGACTTTTCTTTCCATCTTATAGAAGTCTATGATTTTAACACTTGTTCCATTTTCTAGCTAAACGTGTTGTATCTAGAAAGATTTCAGTTTTGATACATAGCACATGCCTGCTGTAGCCATAGGTACAATTTAAGAGTGGGGACAATAAGAGAAACGTCTTCCTTTCCCCCTTTTCAATGCCCCATATTGTATTGTGTCTTCATGTGGTAGGACCATGCACATAAAAACTATCCAGTTTGTCACACCTCTTCTTTAAAGTCAGGGCATATATAGATGATAATGGCCAGATTAGTATGTTAGCTTATGATAGTTAATATGATTGATTTACCAGTTGGTTTTTTTTTGCAATTCTGCAAATCACCAGCTACTGCTCATAGCACATCCAGTTATGCTCTATATTTCAGGTTCTAAATTCAGCAGAATTCAGTGGAACAACTACATTCAAATACAATAATCATTTTGGTTGCTTTAGGTGGGAGAAAAAAAAAGTTTATATATACACACAGGTAGGACAAAGTAGGAGGAAAAAATAAATGAGTTGAGAATTCTAAAAGAGTGCTGCTTCCAGATAGGTGTACTGCATTATACTCTAGCGCTTTGCCAAGACATCACTACACAGTTAAGGTAATATCACCATGCACCATGTAGTGTATAAAAAATGCTGAGTTGGTCCAACTGACCTCAATTGTGCATCAAGATGGCAAGAGGAAAAGATCCAAGTGATTTTGAAGAAGCGTTCATTATTGGGCCACTCAAGGCAGCTTCAGTATCAAGGACTGTTTAACTGGCTGGTGTTTTAGCAAGAACAGTGACTAAATCTGCATTCAAATCTATAGAAAAAAAAGATCAGTAGACGGGTTGGAAATTGTGGTCAAAAGGTTTATTAAGCATGATGCTTTGCATGATATATATATATAAGAGGCAGAAGGGCAACTGTTCCTCAGGTGACAAAGAATGACAACATAGGACATGATCAGACTCATATAGAGAGACATATTGTAGTGCACAAACCTCTCATTACAAAGATGAATAAACACTGTTTTCCAAAGAAAAAAAATATATTTAGATGCATCATCCTTCACCATATTCTTCAAGAATGGGGGGAATGCATGTGCGGCCTACAGGAGAAGGGTACAGGCAAGGGCGTAAGAGCTGGTTTTGGCATCAGGACCATTTGCTAATATAAATCAAAGCCCACCCTATCCCCTAAATATTAGCTATAAGCTGATTCCACTGTAGGTAAGGTAGTAAATCCCTGTATGTATAGTGACGTAGAACAACATTTGTGGAATTACAGTAAATTGCAAATAAATAAACAAGGTACAACATTATCTGTATTCTGTTAATTATTAGATAAATCCGCACTTTACGAACTAAACAAGATACTCCACATAACATGGTACTGCTGTCAGAAAACTTTTAAATTATACATGCAATGTCAAGATTACATACACATATAACTAAAAATATATTATTTTCTTTGGTGGATTATTGCTAAAATGACAAAACAATGTATACTGGGATTTCCTGACTAGACAAGACTAGCATTAATGTTAGGCTGTGTCCCAAACAGCACACTCTGGAACATTACATACTTCACTACTGACAGCACTTCTAACGCTGGGGTCCTTTTATTTATTCTTTCTTTTCTTTCTTTTATTTATTATATTGTATTTGTTTATATATTTAGTATATGAGGAGTCTACAGTTTGGGACTGAGGAGCTGAGGAGCGCCTTTGGTGATCTTACAATGCACGTGATTGGTCTGTGAGTTTAATGCGCCACAAAGCCTGTATACCATAAAGACAAGAAAAGATCTGTCGCTTATAATGAACACTGATTTTAAAAAGTATTAAAATGAAATCGTTCTTAATAGTTTATCAGTTTGGGTCCGCATTGGACAACGTCTGGGTCTGGACCCGGACTAGAAGTTCTCTCACAGAAAAAGATTACTGAAAATTTGGTGAAAAACACATTTGAATCAATTCATTTTAATCAATTCATGATGGATGTATACATAAATGGTGTTGTAAGGCAAAGTGGTCCCCAAATAATTTCTTTAGATTCACAATTAGTTTGGTCATAATCAACATTACATATAAAAACTTAAAAATATTTAAATACACTGTAAAAAGTGACTTGGTTCAACCTAAAGATATTACTTAATGTAAAAATCAATTGAATTTGTTTTGCTCAAAACAAATAGAATTTTCAATTAACAGTTCTTTCAATTAAAGTATTGAGTAAAGTAAGATTAGTTGAATTGCTGGTTACCACATGAACCTGTTTTTACAGTGTAGATTAACTGGTGGTGACCACTGGTTCTTAGTAACACCACTGTAAAGAAACCTGAATCTGTACATTTCTGTACATATAAACAATTTCACATTAAATTCTATACAAATAAATGTTGATTAATTGATTTATTGTTTAAAAATTCAGCCAAATTGTTGTATTGTTGTTATATCCTAACCACTGTATTATGTAAACATTGAGAAAAATAGATATGGCAACATAAAATGTATGTATAAACTTTCTGCTCTACTTATTTATTCCACCTCTGTTCTGTTGGTAACAATGCCTGCAGTGCTTTTACGTTGGTCACCCTTTCGAGCTTTAACGTTTTATTTTAGATCAAACGTATTACAAGAAAAGTAACAAACTTGTTACTCCTTAGTTGTACTCCTTAGGTTGACGGATGCTGGATGTACAGGTTCAGGTTTTCCTCTGGTAGGTGACTTTCTCATACTTCTACTCAAGTGAACACTTTTTACTTGAGGGCGGTTTCGGTCTACTGCACCAACCCTGCTGTGCTGGCCGTCAGTGTCACTTCCACTAATGCCATCACTTAAAAATGGCTGTGCTCCCTTCCAATAACTTGCTTTATTCATTTAGCCGGACGCAGCGTAAGTCAAATTTATTTGAATGTTCGAAACACGACAGGCTAAAGTAATAGGCTGTAACAATTATAGGAGGTTATATCCCGCTTGTGAATGTCACTTATAATTATAAGGTCCAGAATAGTTATGTAACGCAGGTGAAAGCAAGGTCGACACAAGGCGCTGGTGCGCGAGTTCCGCCGCGAGAGGGCGCTCGACTCCAACCTCTGCAATCACTCAACACCCCCCCCCCACACTCCTTTTTCTCCCTCTTTCTTTCAGCCTCGTCCTCCCTCCCTCCCTCCCTCCTAGAAACGAGCATCACCGCGCTTCCAAATTGGCTTGTCATTTCCCCCCCTCGCTCGCGCTCTCTCGCGCTGTCAAGCTCGGTGGCCCCCCTCGTCCTGCGCCACGCGTCCGTCCACAACGATGCCGTCCTCGCGCTGAAGCTCCGCGGCTGGACGCAGCGCTCGAGACGCGGAGACAGACCTGCGCGCACTTCTGCTGTTTTTTTTCCAGCGCGAAGGATCCGGATTGGCGTAAAGGCGCCGCGCATTTCTCCCTCTTCAGTCGGTGAACGAGCGAAGGATAAAAAACCGACCCAGAAACACCGAGATCTGCGATCGACACCGAGGCTGGTTTGTGTTTTTTGGTTTGTTGAAGAGGGGACCGCGTTTCATTCCCAGACCGGAGAGCGGGGCTTTGTCACCGGGGATTTAAAAGAGCTTTTGGTCATCCTGTAGGCTTTCCGTGGTCGCCCAGCACATCCGTTCCCGTGTCTTCTGAAGATGTGGTAAGTCGATCTTAGCAGAACGGGGGTGACGTTAGGGGTCCTGCTCCTTTAAAATGTCCCAATAAATCAATAACTGGTGGATGTTTGAATGGCTGGTCGCAGCCCGCTGCTGTGGGTTTGTAGTCCAGCGTGCTTGTACACTGACACACTGGGTATCGGGGAAACTCTAAGACAGCCGACGGGCAGGACTGTGGGTCTGACTGGGCTGGTGAGAGCCGTTTGATACAGGATGCTTCGCCGTGTGTCGTGCGCGGTGTTTTAATGGGCGTCGTTCACTCTGTGTGTGTGTGTGTGTGTGTGTGTGTGTGTGCTTAGCGATGCCTTGTATTTAGCTCTTTCCAGGGCCCAGATACCAAACGTCCCCAGCAGTGGCGTACTTGGGGCAGGAGGGGCAATCGCACTGGGGCCCATGCTGCCGCGGCTCCCCTAAAATCATTATGGGGGTCTTCATGTAGACACGAACACAATTGCACACCCCACCACTTACAGAAAGACCCAAGTTCTTGACACCAGTTAGCTTCCACCAACGCTGCGCCGACGTCTATTTCTCTCCCTCTTCTTACTCATAATGCTTCTCCTTCATGGTAAGCGTTTTAGTCATGGATCCCTCACAGTCTGCAACACAGGCCTATTAATTATTGATCATTTTAAAACCTAACATTGACGTTAACGTTGGCGGATGAAGTGACATGCCGCGGACTTGTTTGGGAGTAAACAGGCTAATCACGCTGTCGGTTTTATGCATTCGTGTGCTTTTGCATGGAGCTCATTACCCCGTTGGACCACAGGACGACAGGAAAACATGAAAATGTGTTGCGATCTGGCTATTCCTTACAAAGCAAAATGATCACTTTAATGTAGATTTTTTAGCTTAAAAGAGTCAAAAGATGTTATCTTGTTTTCTGGGAGGTCAGCTTGAGTGTGGGTCATCAGTAGAAACAGATTCATTCAGCGACATTAATACAGAAGTCACTTGACGGAGCCCACAAAGCCAGGAATACAAACTTGGGCGAAGGTGCATGTCAGGTCTGGCACCCAACTCTTCCTCTAATGATGAAATGATAAGCTTCATTTGTATATTAGAAGGAAAAAACAGTCACGGCGTGTGCAGGCGACTGACACGTTCACCTGTCCAGTTTTAATACAAAGAGATTTCCAACGCCTCATTTCGACTGACTGACAGCTCTCTCTCTCTCTCTCTCTCTCTCTCTCTCTCTCTCTCTTTCTGTGTGTGTGTGTGTGTGTGTGTGTGGAGCATGTTCGTGTGGCCGCATCTTTCAGGACGAGCAGACAGTTCCCTAAATAAAAAATCTACCATGACTTCTTTCCCTCACACATACACCAACACCGCGGCTCCCGAGGCTGAGCACAATCTTCTCAGCAGATTCGCCGCGATTCTCGTGACCTTGATTTTTTGACAGACTGACAACGACCTACCTTGTATACAATTACATCGTGTTCTTTACACAAACCCCCGCTTTTTGTATACTGAACTGTCCTCCGTTCGTGCCAGTCGGTCCATTTGCTGCGCCTGTCTGAGGGTCCGGCTGGTTAGCAGCATGCTAACAGCACCCACATCGCATCCTCCTTCCCGCCTTAGCGCTTGTTTACTGCGCGCGGGTGACCCATTTAGCTCCCCGCGCGCGCTCCACTGATTTCAGCCTATCTGTGTCACCGTCATCCTCACAGAGACCAAGAATAATGGATAGATTAGCTTCAGGCTAGGCTCCATCACACGGCCTGTACCTGGACCGCAGACCGAGGCCTTTTAACATGCTGGAGCCCTTTCTTTGCCTGTGTCTTATTAAAAACAGACAACGCACGTGTACATCATCTTGAAAAAGCTTGTGTTAGTCCATAGTATTGATAACATTGACATTCTCATCACCTTCAGGTTTATCTATATTACATGTGAGGATGAGCAACATGCAGCAACCCGCGCTGGCTGTACCTCAGACCTATCTGGATGGTTATTTCCCTTGGTCAGTTGCTGGCTTTAGGCAAGCAAGAGCTGTTTTTGACAAAGGGCAGCTTCTACCCAGAGTAATGCTGTCAGTGTAATGCTTATGCTGATGTGTGATCAGTTCCAGTATTTGTCATGTAATTGTCAATTTCAGGATTGGTGCAACCTGTAGGGCAATGGAAGTAGGCGTGAGTCTGTTATCATTTACCCAGAACACTGATCTGTGGAAGTATATCAGGTGCTTGACCATTCATGACCAGACTCATATGTCCTTGCCAAACAGCAACACTTCAGCCTGTATGCAAATATTGCTTAGATGCTGCTGTATGCGTTCTACAAGTCAATAAATGTTATGTAGATGTTGTTGTATGCATGCTGAAGATCAGCGAACGTTTTGATTGCTATAGTATCACTGTTGTGGATGTGGCAAATTTTTTAAAAAGCTGATGTCTCACAAAAACTCAGTTGTAACGAGGCAGTATGATGGCATCGTAACAATTTCAGTTACACAGTTTTCATACTTACCCCTAAACCTAGTCCATTGGCCTCTACGGGTTTTGCGTCCAAAGTTTGCTTCTTTGATTTTGCATGGGAACTCTAAGGCAAATTTAAGTAACAGGTCTATGTCACCTAAAATCTTTTTTTAGGTATCTCCTACATGTATATTATAATAAATAAAAAAAAATCATTAGAGGCTATTGATAGCGTGAAAATGTAAAAAGCTGCGTTGCACTTCATGTCTCCAACTTGTCAAATTGTGATGAAACAGATGCCGTGCTAGATGGATATTAACAAATTTCAGCATAGTAATTTAGATTAGAGCCAACTGAGAGCAATTTTGGTGGACTGTTCTAACTGTTACCCTACTAAACCATTGTATATCTATTTTTGTATTCCTGATATACAACAGACCACTTACAAGAGGTCGTGGTCCATCTAGGTGATGCAAAATGTGCAACAATATCAATCATATTGAAACTATTATCGTGTTCAAATAACACCATTTCCATATTACAACAGGAGGATCAACAACCAGTTGCTACCAACCCATGTTACCTATACCATATCTGCAGTGGTCACAGTTTTGCCGTACTATCGTTGTGGATGTGCTTGATGTTTTTTTCCCCAACAGCTCGTTAGATTTTGCAAAGAAAGACCCGGTTCATATTGAAAGACAGTATAAATACAGAACACTGCTTACAAGTGATGCCATTTGAGTTGGTAAGATGTTTAAGCTGATCTGAGACCCCAGGTCTCCTATTAGGGGGACTCAAAAACTGACTTTCAGTATAGCAGGTTTACCCAGTTTTTTTATATCAACCTCCCTACTTGTTTGCGTAGTTATATCAGACTACTTGTTTGTGTAGGAGTGTAAAAGTTTAATGGTATAAATAAATTACAACACTCTGTAGCAGTTGAACATTTAAACACAACACAAACTGAACCACTCTCTGCATAATATTGTGATACTCAAGTGTATTGTTTTTCTACGCACCTAATATGGAAACTGTATTACGGAAGGTCTCCCCTTGAACAGAAATGGGCAGTTGCTACATTGTGGACATGTGCAGATGCATATTAGCTGGAACAACCTGGTATAGTATGATGTATGATGAAGTTTGCTTACTGAACAGACCTTCCCATAAGGACTTTGTTATAAGTCTATTTAAAGTTAGCACAGCATACACTGACGCAGTGTTAGCTCAACAGAAATTCCCTTTCACCTCAAAGTGCAAAGCTTTGCTTCCACACCGCCACACGAAATCAGGCACCAGTTTTGGGGTTTGGGGTCTCATGTGTAATTAGTGTTTATTAAGTATTTCACTGCTGATGGGCTAGAAGATCTTGCAGAACTGAAATGTGAAAGTTAATAATTCTGTATAAAGTACAGAGATTTAGACTTGTATGTAGACATCAATGGTTCTTTTTATGTTACGTTTTAAAGAACTGCATTGTGCTGGTACTACTGGGTGAGACATCACATCTGCTATAATTTTTGGATTTTCCAGTGTTTACAATATCCTGGATCTATTACTGATCCTAGCCATGATGACATCTTTGGAACACCACATGTGTAGTACTAACTTTACTTTATTTTTGTTGTTCATTGTGTGAGATCCTGGCTTGTTTGTCTGGATGACAATTTGATATATGTGAGAACTAGTAACAAAAGTTGCTTCATGTGGATTGTGGTCTTTTGCCTTATTGCTGTGTAATTCTTAGCGTGAGCATGTGTGTTAAAATATATCTCCAGTTGGGGGAGAGTTCACACGAAGGGTGGGGTCATGTTTTTTGGGGCTCGGCTTTCGTCGGAACTGTTTATTTTTTTAGAGGCCTTATAGAGGAGGCCTGCCAAATCAGTGCCAGTCTGCAAGTTGGGTTCAGCTCGTAATGCCTTGAAGCATTTTCTTCGCCCCTTGATGAATAGAATGGTATTACTGGTTCAAACTCATGAGGTCTGAGTGATCAGTGTGGTGGGTGGCAGCATGCTTAGATTTAGAAAAGCAGAGCATGGGGTGAATAAAATGTTCTTTTTTACAGCTTCCTGTTGTGCTAATTTACTGTCGAGTCACATTGTATGTTTTGCTGGTTATTTTTTCTGAAAGAAGCAAACATGGCATGTTTATGCAAAATGTACAGCACAGTTTATATTTATTTTGAGAATGTAACATATTGGAAAAAAATAAAACATATAAAATATACTGTGACTTTACAGGCTAGGGTTAGGGTTGTTGGGTCAATTTTGACCCATGTTGATGATAAAAAAATTTGTTTTATTAAAAATTGAAATCAGGATGTGCGATGATCAAAAACAAGTAAATTGAATATTTACTTAAAAAGCTTAAATGATTAAATTAATTTATGGCAAAGATATACACAATAAAATCTCTGTCGACCCAGGTTGTGCAGTAAAGGGTTAAAGTAAATTATATCATTTGACTAGTGGTGTCCTGCAGTGCGACTACAGTCTTTTTTTAACATTTTCTGTAACTAAATATCATTAAGCAGAAGGCAGGAAACAACCTGGACAGGTTGCCGGTCAACCACATGGCAAAGTAACATGGCAATTGACACCTAGGCAAAATTTAGTCTCCACCTCGCTTGACTGCATGTCTTTGAAATGTTGGAGGAAGCTAGAGCACCGGGCATGCAAATGCCAGACAGAAAGAATCCTGGTTGCCCAGCCATTGCGTGTGTCACTGTCCTGCTACCAAATAGTTCTTTGTTATAGAATAAATTAGGTAAATAAATAGTGATGCACAGGTGATGTAGAGGAATTGTAGAAATTGGAATTGAAAAGTCAATAATCAGTGGATTTTATATGTTCTATAAAGTCCTGAAGTGTAAGACCTTTTTAAAGGGGGCATATCATCAAAAATTGAACATCCACTTACCACTCATTACCCAATCCATACAATCCATACAATCCATACAGCTGCAAAAACAGCTTGTTTTGAATGAATTGTTTCTGTGATGTCACAGATGTCGTCATATTCATATGACTTGACAGCCAATCAGAACAGAGCTTAGCTCTCTCTTAAAGGCACAGTAACAAAAGCACAAAACAGAGGTTTGAAAACAGTCATTTTAATGAATTGTAGAAATGGCTGGTACATAAAACCATGCAAATGTTATAAAAGCTGTTTGGCAAAACCTCAGAGCAAAAAAGAAATACATGAAAAGTGTGGGATATAAGCTCTTTAAATACATTTTGAGCTAAATTTACTTACCACATTGAACTACATGCTTATTATTCAGTTTCATTTCTAATGAATCCTAAAACTCACTATAAGCTAATAGACTGTTATAAAACTATGAAAATAATGTAGTTAAAAGAAGGAAGAATTAAAGTGTGGTTCGTTTAAAATAAAGGTGTATATAGTTTATAAACAATGCAAACCAATTCACTGTGATTTGGTTTTCGCAGCTCGTCGGTGGGCTGTATGTAGGAGAACGTGCTATAGGTCTTCTTCTCTTTAATGTTTCTGAGAAATCCGGGATGGGATAAGACCGTTGTGTGAATGTTACAGACAGAAATGATGGTTATGCTCTCAGGCCAAATGAAACTGTCAAGAGCAATCTACCTGCTGCTGGATCGCCTTCACATGCTTATTGCACGCCCAATGATTGGACGGTGTGAGATTGCAGTTTGCTATTTTGAGACTTCTTTTGAGGCTGTTTCTACCAAATGAACCTCTGAGCGTGTGCCTGTGTTCCCATAGCAAATGGACTAGTCGTGTAGCGGTGTTGGTGAGTGGTTGCTCCACTCGTTGTTGTGAATGCTTAGAGAACTGAAATAGTGATTCGCATGAATATTGTAACTCTACCTTTCATCTCTCTCTGGCCGTGTCTCTCCTGAGCACTAAGAGCTAAGGAGTCTATATGTGTTGGAGGAGGAGGCGCGGGAATCAGAATCAGAAATACTTTAGCGTGTGTGTGTGTGTGTGTGTGTGTGTGTGTTTATTACCAGACAATAGCCCTCTAACTGAGATCTGTTCACAATGGTGTTGTGATTGTGAATGGCCTTCTAAAAGCACTTTGGTTATTTCAGATGTGACAGGAAGTAGAGCACAATGATCCTGTGTGTATGTGCATACATGCATTAATATGGGTTTGTGCAAGAGAACATGCCCCCTAACGCGTACTCTTTCACGTTTGAAACATAACAGCGTTTTTCACCCATCAATTTCGGAATCCAATCGTTTTTCTGTTGTTTCGATAGAAGCGAGCATCAGTGAGCGAATTACTGAGCAATTGTTATGTTGCTTGTCCCGTTGGGCTGTATGTGAAAGAGGGTATGTGTGCAAGGACATTTGTGTGCATGTGCTAACAAACTATGACTCACTAGATGTATGATGTAACAAATGCTGAAATAATGCTAAAAATAGTGATGACATCATCATCGAGGGCAGTGATGAGCACTTTGCCCTACGACTGCTTTTTCTGGAGTCTCTTTTCTTGCGTTTACAAGTCTTAGTATAGCTTAGTTCTAGAGCACTGGACAACTGCATCATAAGTGCATAAACTGCATGAACTGCATAGTAACAAGCAGCTGATTGGACATCAGTCCAGTATGCTATCATATATTATTTTTTGAAAAAGTGACACTGTTCTTGTTCTTTGTAGATAAATATACTGACTCTGATGCTCTTTACAGCAGTGAAACCAAATACTATATATTTATAAAATATATAGAGAATGTACATATTTCCTGAGTTTTATATTGTCACTGTCTATGGAAAAGCATGTTTCGATGTTTAATTTTTCTATATTATTTAAACACAACAGTTGCCCTTTATATGTTGTGAAAGATTGATGCTCAAAAATCTCTTTGAATAAAATCTCTTTACATTAACTTTAACATTGGATTTCACAATGAATCTTGAGAATGTTGAGTTACTATTTTAAAGAAACTTGTTTTCTTTGGACAGGGATGATATCTAATAATGACAATGATAAAATGATGATAAATCTGAAAATATGTTGTCTTTGGGGACTATTTTTGCATTGTAAGACTTTGAATGTACCTTTCCGCCATGAATGTATTTTAAAGAACTTCAGAACATTGTTGCAAAAGTATTATAGATTAACAAAGCATTTGTTTCATGCTATAACTTTCTGATATTTTAGAGAATTACACTCTTTAGACATCTTGTTCCTATCACCACCACTGTTATACTGCAAGTTTTCTAAAACAGACCCATTTAGCCAAACTAGTCTTGCCCACCATCATTGGTTTTGTTCCGGCCCTGTAAAATCGATAACATATATTATCGCAGTGTTTTGTGTGCCAAAGTGATATTGTTACACAAATTGATACAAGTATGAATGTTTTATTATATAACTTGCAAATACGAATTAAACTTGTAAAGCCAATCGCTTTGAGTAAAGCAGAAAGGATTCCAGTAACTTGCCTTGCTAACACCCAGGGCAGTAGATTTCTATGTGACTATAACTATAATAGTTTTCCTTAAAGGACACATATCACAATGCATACAATGGCAATACTTAGCATATCGCGAAATACTGTATCATGACATTGAAGTATTGTGATAATATCGTAGCATTGAGCTATCGGTGATTCCTACCCTTATCCTGTAAATGGCTGGGTCTTGGACCCCAATCTGGCTTACACAATGTAAAGTGAGTAAAACTACTGGATGTGACCCAAACCTGGCCCAACTACATTGTTGGTGCACAATATTATTAACATAATATGCCAACAAACATATGGCCCACAAAATTTTCTTTTTTGTGTCAAAACCATATAAATCTGACCGACTTCTGGCCCTATTTTGGCACACGTGCCTAATACCTGCACAGAAGTCAATCAACACTTACATAGTAAAGCTAGAATTGGCCCAAAACTGTCTCCTGGGAAGCATTTCATATCAAACTATCTGGAATTACTGTTAACGTCTTCTTTTGCTTCTTCTATAAAGTTACTGTTTCTGAGATATGAGATTTGTTACAGCAACAATATTTCAGAAACCCCTCAAGCCCTGCTTGTTTTAAACCATCATCATTTTGTATTGCCTCTTTTTATTAAGATCTTCTAGTTTTATCTGCCAGTTTTATTCCAAGTGGCCATAGACAAATTTTGATCTTGACCCAAAATTGACAGCAGAGCTCGTTCTCAATTGAATTGAATTAAGCAAAATGCATCTGTCCGAGTATCTGGCCTTTAGAAGCAGTGACAGACTCGGCAGCTGAAATAAAGCTGAAATAAAGCAGCACTGTGATGGATTGATCGCACTGAGGTTTGATTGCTCTGCAGATCAATGGCTCCTTCCTGGCTCTGGCACTGGTGTTGAAGTCGGGGGCAGTGTTCTTTTTTTTTTTTCTTTTAAGTAATGTATGGCACAGGAAACCACGTTCTTGACTGCCATCTTTATTTAAAGCTCAGTGAATGTGTACCTTTTTGAAAGGCCTGATAAATTTAGCTAGACGACCTTGCTCTCAAGATTGGATTTTCAGACCTACATTCAACCAAGTCCTGCATATTGGACTAAATTCTTTATCGAAGGGGGGTCTTTATATAGGTCTCAAATATAAGTGCCAAAATGTAAGTGTATTGGCATTTTGGGTCGCCATGATTTTTCAATTGAACATGATTCCTTGGACATTAATAACTTGTCCACAATTTTGATGAATCAGCTTTAAATAGCTGCGGATTTGCATGCTGATTTATTTACAGCATAATTCTTTTTCACACAGTTTTGCACAACGGTGTGGGCATCAAATAACTTTTGGTTGTAAATTTTGTGAATTGGGAAAATACATTAAATGTGGCCTGAGCAAAAGTTATGGTATGCATTATGATAAAAAAATCATATTATATCAATGTGTGCGGAAAAATTGCAGGAAAATAACATATTTAAATTCTATGCAGAGGATGTATTAACTCATTAACACTTAAAGAAGCAACACAACATGTAATTTGATGTATATTTCAGGTACATACGCTACTGTGTAAAAGTATCTTAGCAATAAGTGTATGTACACCAGTAAGAACAGCAGATCTGATTAGAACAGATGTAAATAATTATACATACAATACAAAGTAACATGAAGATCTTATTATGAAAGAAGTAGATCAGATCTTGAGCTCCAGTTTGAAGAACAAAGTGTAGTTCCAGATTTCTCCTGGACGCCCCAGACATTGTATGAATGTGTTCAGTTCCTTCAGCAGCAATCTTGATTTAGCTTAATGAAGTACTGAGCAGTTAAAGCAGGTATTAGATGAGAACTGTAACTAATACTGGGTTGTTTCCACAAGGAGAAGCTTGGAAAGGGTTAAATAAACACTAACATGTAAAACCACTAATTACTAAATACTAGTTGATTATTTAAAAGATATAAATATCTGTCCAACATCGGTCATTTTTTATCAAAGCATTCATCTGTCATCATGCCTCACTACCTTTTTTGCCTCGTAGCATTTTATATATACACTATTGTTTAAAAGTTTGGACAGTGTGGCAATAACAGCTCAACATTTTTGATAGATTTTAACAGACATGCCAGGTTTGGTTCTATTAAAATGAACTGTGGAGTAATTGCTCTGTATGGTTTGCTCTTTAAAGCAAGGGTGGAGTGCAAGCATGACACCAATGCAACCAAAGACACCTAAATGGACCAAAGAATCACAAAATCTGTGGTATGTGGAAAAGGCAAGTTTCTGATACTGTCTTGACACGTTTATGTAATTTGTCATCTCTTCTCAAGCTCTGAATCTGTAATTAAACAACAGCACATCTGACTGCACACGTAAGTTATACTATGTATTAATGTGGCAACATTGCTGTAAATCACAAGACCAACGAGTCCCGATGGAATAGATATACTGCCGGGTGGACGCTTAGTGGACGTTATAAACGCACAGTTTGTCATAAAAATACGCCCAATCAGATGTGACGCTGTGCAATTTTTCTTTATATCTTTTGGTTATATGTTATTGTGAGTGCTAACTGGACAAGAACTAAAATGCAACCATGGATCTCAGTAATTTGGAACACGAACACACTGCCATGCCAGATGTGCTTTTGAGTTCTTTGTTCTTCTCTTCTCGTAATTTGGCCATCACCAAAACGTTGTCATTTTAGTCTAGTCTTCTTTTGTCTTATTTTAGAATTTTCTGATTCCACCTTAAGTGGCACAGTAGTTGTTATAAGGTCTCATGGGCCAGAATGTAACATCTGCTCCATTTAAGGTGGAACGGGGGAATTTTATAAAAAGCTGACGAATAGGAAGTGGAATTCAGCCTTGGCCGTTTGCTGCTATCTGGTTCTGTAATTACATAACTGAGAAGTGGATTTGTACAGGCCAGGTTTACACTGGATTACGATCATGGATCTTGTTGGTGGTCACTAATGCCACTCGAATGGGGCTTTAGTGCCACATAAAAAATAGTATAAAAGCTGTGAATACAATGATTTGATTACAATGGTTTTCTTTTTGTACTGAAACTTGCAGTTTTCTTTAAGCAATGATAAAATCCACAATCTGCTCAGAGAAGCACGTTGTAATGTAAATGTTGTGTAAGTAATTGTGATAACTGTAACTGCAGAGACTTTAAATTTATACTGTTTGAAGCTGTGAATAACAGCGTGTCCAGATTGATGAACAGAACTGCACTTGATTTTGAAATGTGAAAGCTGTAGAACCTCAACATACTAATATTCAGAGCATCTCCACTGTAAAGTAAGGAATCTCAGAAAACCTTATTGCAATGTGATATTAGCATTTAGTACATTCTTGGTAATATCCAAGTACTCAACAAAACACATGTTAAAATACCTGCACGTGTGCAATTTTCAAGGTTTAAGTCTACAGAGTTTTTTTCTTTCTTTCTTCTGATATTTCTTTTTTTGTTTATACATAGAATTAAAAGAGTTGTCTTAAAAAGAGTAGTCAAACAAAATAAGCTAAAACTCCAGACTACACCTTTTCGCTCAGTATTTCTTTTCATTTTCTTTCATATTTATTTTCCAGTGAAGTGTTTTGGGATTTTTTGAAAGGCTATGCATGGTTTGTTGCCTATCAATTCCTATTACTGGATTAATCATCAAAAATAATCTGTGGATTACACAATTACTCACATAATCAATAGCGACAGCTCTATTAGTGTTTTCACTTTCTCCTCCGTGCACTCCTTTTTTCAGTAATAACAGGCTGAAACAATTTCGAATGCTAAAAGGCGAGTCCCGTTATTGCTCATAATGTTGCTGACTAAGCGTCATTAATAAATCATAAGAACGACTGGAGAAATCAAACTGTAGCTCGAGTGTTGGCGACGCTGGCAGAACAGTGGCTGATAGAATACTGGATTGTGTTCTGGAGTTAATTCAGGAGTGTCACTAAGCAGTAAACAGTGCATCTGATGGTCCTTTGAGACCGGCGTACTGTAGGCAGCTCCCTTGTGCTCTCTCTCTTTCCATTCTCCCTCCCTCCCTCCCTCCCTCTCCCTCTCTCTCTCTCTCTCTCTCTCTCTGTGGTACCATCTGTGTTTGTGCCTTTTAAAATAACTGCTTTTGTTCTAGATTATTCTGCACATACAATAGTGGCTTCCTTATGGCCTCAAGTACTTGAGAGAGAGAAAGAGAGGGATAGAGAGAGAGAGAGAGAGAGATGTCATGCAAAGCCTCTTTCCAGCCTTTATTAATTTTTCAGTCCAAATTGCCAATAAATAAATGTAAAAGCAGAAAACAAATGAACAGCAACTAAATATGAAATAGAAGCCAGTGTGTAGGGTGCCTGTATTACAGCTTCCATTCTCTTAGGGGGGTTTAGACACTGTTAGAACTGTGGAATCGTCACACACTATGTAGAGTTCTGGACTCTGGACTGTGTCTGATTAGCAGATGTTCTACTGTTTTGTCCAGGTCCTTGTCTCAGAGCTACATGGACAGATAGTTTGCCAGTCAGATTGAATCCCTTGCAATTATAGGTTCAGACTGAGGTTTCTATATGCACGCTCTACTTGATGACCTGATGCGTTCACATGTATGCATTGAGAAAAAAAAAGAAAAAAAAAACAGAATTCTGCACCGACGCAGCTGGGTATGCAGCCAAACGTGGCATGAAGCCATCGAATGTTTACGAGGTGACACCGCCTCTGAAAACGGATGCTTATCAGAGCAGTGTTAACGCAGCGTGGATTGTTTATTGAAGGTGGAGAAAGACAAGAGGGTACTCTGTATTGTTTTATTTTTGCTGTATAATTCTGGGTTTATCTGGAATTCAACAACAAGTCGCATTGCATCCTGGTCTCTCATGAAAATCAACACCACTGCGGTCAACGGAAAATTGAACACCTCATGGAGCGTCACGCTGCGGGCTGCAGGACGTTGTGACTTGAAAAACTATGAAACTTCTCCTTTCCCAGTGTCCCTACCGACAACGTGTGAACGTAGCATAAGTGTAGCGACAGTCCAGTCAGCAGTCCAAGCAGCAGCATGTCACCTGAGGCAGGTACAGGACTATTATTATTATGTAATGGACTATGTACCGGTGAACCCAGTTAGATAGGAAATCTATTTGGAGTGGCCTCAGTCAGATGTATACTATTCCAGTTGAGATATTAGTTTGATTATTAATTATTATCAGGCTGCTATTGATGTGTTCTTGACAGCTACACATCCTTTCAGACTCATAGCTTTGTCTTCCACAGTGGAGGGATGTAGACGTGGGTTTTGTTTTTTAATCTAAAGCACGGATGAAGCTTGATTGTCCCTTATAGATGAAAGCTGAAAATACTGTTTATCTGATGGTGGTAAGCCAAGTCTTGCACTCTTCTTAGAAATCCCATTTTCTTTTTTATCTTTTTAACTGTGGTTTTGGTAACTCCTGATCATTGTGCAAGTTGAATGTGCTCTATCTAATCTCCTCAGAAATATCTCCTGAAAATGAATAACTCTTACTTAATGGCAGTTGTTTTTTTGTTGTGTTTTTTTTTTTTTTTACTGGAAATGTAATAAATGGTTTCTGACATTTGCACAGTACTGTAGATTTACCAGTACAGGACCCTCAGGGCCTTCAGGATTATTTATGGTATCTGGCAACTAGAAGTCTGTCATGTTTTCAGAATTGCGCAATGTTGTATTTTAACTCAGCAAGTAAAAATGTCCCTCTGCGCTGCTGGACGTCCCAGGTTAACAGGTTTCAGTAAGTTGGTAAAGGGAACTTTAGCACCTCTTTACAGAAATAGACAAACCTGTACGTGTTATTGTCTGTTTTAAAATAAATATATATTGTTGCCGTTTAGGAAAACAACAACAGAAAAATATGCAGCTCGATCACCATGTTGATCAAATTTCTCTACATAGTTGCAACGTTAACTTACATTCAAAGTTAAGAATGTGCTTTCTTTTCTAAAGTAACTATTTTGGAGAGGAGTTTGTCTTTTACTGCTTTTAGCTCCAGTGCACCAGCGAGCTGCAACTCACTGCAGGAAACACTCAAGCTCAGCTCACTGGTGTCTCACGCTGTCATTTTAAACTCTTCATTTCTAACCAACTCCACACGACCTGCCAGTATTTTATTTAATTTTAGTAAACAGTTCTATGATTTTGATATTGAGTTGTTTTTTTCTTTTTCTTTTTATTTCCTTTTACCATTCTTTTATTTAGATTTGTGTTGCTCTTTTATTATTATTATTATTATTATTATTATTATTATTATTATTATTATTATTATTATTATTACTTTTATTATTTTTTATTATTACTATTTCTTTTATTATTTTAAGTTTTACAACTATATTTATATCTATTTTTATTTACTTATTTCTTTACTTTAGTCTTATTCTTGGTTTTAGTTTCATATTCAGTTTTTATTTGTTTTTCTTTTACAATTTATCTTACTTAATTTTGTTTCTGTCCTTATTGTTTCTTTTACCTTTTAAGTACTCATTAAAATTCATTTTAATTTATTTTCAATCCCTTTTTGCTTAACCATTGTAAGAGTCTCTCTGCATGTACTCCTGAGTGAAAATAAACATTGATTGATTGATTGATTCTGACCTAGAATTAGCATAAAACAGTCATGTGCTCCTAAGTTTACTTAGTGCAAACGTTCTTTAAGCAATCCCATATAAAAAATTAGCATTATAGTAAAGTTCAGGACTTTTTTTACTTGGCTTATGTATTTATTGCTATATGGATCCTCCTTTATTAGTAGTATTAGTACTTCTTATCCTTACTAGAAGTACTAGGCTAAAGTTAGCTTCATATCCAGCAGTGTAAACGCTGCAGCAGTTATTATCGCTCCAGGCACCACAATTGTAGGACAGTTTTTAGGGTGGAAAGAGAACAATTCAACAAGAGGCTGGAGAATGTTCTTGTTGGAAATTAATTTGATAATCAGAATATTTTGATAGTCAACATCAGCGTATCAGGGGGATGTAGTGAACTGAATCTGTACTGGATTAACATTACAAACACTGAGTTGAAACACTGAGTAGGTTGTGATAGGCATGTGATTTGTGCTCCTTCAATGTTACCCGCCCGCTGTTCCAGACGTTGGGACACATTTACTTCTGGAAAAATGAAAAGGGATCTGGTCACCATGTCGTCATAGGAGACAGGGATGCAGTCTCTTCCACCAGCTATAGACTAAAACACTTTGGCTGCTTCCAAGACTGCATGCCGCTATGCTGTACACATTATACAGATGAATGGACTTCTAATGCTGGTGTACTAGTTTTGCCACACTAATTAGTATTGTATGTGGTTTTGGGTGAAGCATTTGTGTGTGAAAGTGTGAAACAGCATTATTATTTTTTTTATTTAAAAATTAAACCTATAAATCAAATACTTTAAAATCAACCAAAAAATCAACCTCTCTTGGAAAGCAAAATTTTTAAAAAGGGTTAAGAACAGATGCCTTATTAAAAGAAATTACTCTATACATTATAATCTTAGATATTTATTTATTACTGTTTTGGATTTGGGTTTAAATAAAATGTAACGTAAACTCTGTTAATATCTAACATCTGAAAACTAAATTTAATACTTAAGTTTGAAATTGACTGGTGCAGTATGAACTAATTTAGTAAAACGGTTCACATATATTTAACATGGCTATAACTCATGTGAGGGCTTCATAAACAGTGAGCTGAGAGACTCGTGCCAGATTTCCTGTTTCCCGCTCTAATTACTCGTTAGGAGTTCATTGTGTGAGCTCGTGTGTGTGTGTGTGTGTGTGTTGGAATGTTGGTAGCTTTGTGCATCGGCTAACACGTGTAACGTAATGAGCCTGTGTAATAGAGGTGTGTTTACTGTCGCGGCCTTATCGTCATGGTTACACTCAGCCGACTGGTCTCCAATGGACCAACACTCACATTAGTTCTGCTGTGTTGTGAATGTGTGTGTGTGTGTGTGTGTGTGTGTTTGAGTTTTTGAGTGAGTGTCAGATTTATGCTGTTTCCAGGATATGACTCTTTAATTTTACGCATGAGGGAGCTGAACGCACCACTGCAGCATATATTGTGCATGCATACACACACACACACACACACACACACACACACACACACACACACACACACACACACACTCTGAGATTAGCCTCATACAGCGCAGTGAGTACAGTGAGGTGTGATTTATTCCCCCATGTCTCAGATTTGCTCTCTCTAGAGTGAGGCGCAGGGAATTCTGGGTAGAAACCCATACACTTGGATTATTATTAACACAAGGCAGCCATGATGGAGCTCTTCCACGTTGCTGCTGTGGAGCTCAAGCACTTTCAAAATGTTAGACTGTACACTAATTGACCCGTAGAGGTGGTCTCATCGAGCTACATGTGACAAGGCCCACCTACTTTTATCATTGGCCATGTTTACTAGTTTTAATCTTAATTAATTCATAGATTAATAGACCTTAAAAGTCTTGGTTTAACCAATAGAGTGGAACAAAAGCTCGTTAGGAAATTAATCTGTTCCTAAAAACCAGTGCAGTTTTAAAGGGGACCTATTAGCTTTTGTGACATCATCATCTCATAACAAAATCTTAATTGCACGCCTACCAGCAAGCTTGGCACGCCGTCACTCAATGCACAGCAAATGCTGTGGCGGCCTGTGTAAGGGCAGAACTGCTCTGACATTGACCCCTCAGAACAGAGTTTGCAAGCTGACCAATCAGAGCACAGGGGGCTCAGGAGGTGGGGCCTAAACTGAGCAAGTGTTTTAATTTTCAGATTTGACTTCCAGAGGAATCCCTGCATGTGTGTGGCTGTTAGAGTGAACCAGTTTGCTACAGTGCCACCCTGAGGCAGGCCAGTGCTGCAGCACTAGTTAAGAACACTAACAACTGAAGCTCATTAAAC
>CM038724.1:19659380-19696880 GCA_021613375.1 Megaleporinus macrocephalus
AGAGTGGAGACAGGCAGGCCGTAACAGTGACAGATCCCTTCTTTGTGAGCGCGGACGTGTTTGTGTTTTATTCCCGCGGCGTCGATGAGGTGTTTAATTTTGACATCATTCTGCCTGTAATCACAGGTGACTTGTGTGCGTCATACTTTTTCGACTCACTTACTCTCTCTCCCTCTCCTCCCCCTCTTGTCTCTCCCTCCTTTCCTCCAGAGTGGAGATTTTCAGCACTTAACAAGCTGAGTGCTATAGAAAGAGGTTTGCTCTCCAAGGGAACCATCCTGCTAGCATGAACTACATGGAGTCAAGTTCACACTCTTCTGGACATACACACACACACTGGCTCGTACTGCTGAGGGACTATGAGAGTATTTGCTGTTAGTTGCCGGGCTCATGGGTAATGCTGTAGTATTCCAGGTGGAGGAGGCAGACTATTAACAATAACTACACACAAACAGAAAAACAACCTGAGAGAGAAAGAGAGATGGAGAACGGGAGAAAGAGAGAGGGAACAGCAGGTGAGGCAAAGCATTTTAAACCCATGCTGTGCAAATTTCTCTCCACGTTTTGAGTTTAACTGAAGAAACCTGTATCTGGAACCCGATTGGCAGGCCAACCAATCAAAGCCTTTTGCTCGTATTTAGTCTTATTTACACACCAACTGCGTTCCAATCGTGTGATTAATCCAGACCTCCTTTCTTTTCTATTACATGGATGACAGACGTCAGATGTCTTGCAGAAATCCATCTTAGTATCTCTATAACAGTGGAAAAATCATAGTGGGCTTTCAGTGGGATTGAATGTAGCCAGACTGCATTTCCAGCAATTCTACAGCTTTTCTTTTGGTCCATTCATCATCAAATTCATCATGAAGGACAACGGCCCTTTTCAAATCATCTCAAAAGCCAACAAAATTAAGATAGCAGCTGTAATTTACTGTCTCTTCAGTTTGTTGCAAACTATTGCCGGTGACATGAACTCGCTCAAACTGTCCCAGTTAGTTTTAGTGTTGGCGTGGCGACTGCAAAGTTGGCTCAGTTATATCCCAGCAACTAGAATGTTCCAGAAACATCAAAAGCATTTCTTATTCCTTTTAAACCTTTTAAAAATGTAACATTCCTAATTCTTATTTTGATGTGTGAGGGTAATGCGTTTTTGTTACTCATACACAATTATGTGAACTAAAATGTATTTGCTAAGCTAGCTAGCAGGGAAGGAAATAAAAAAGAAAGATAAAGAAAACATGAGGCTGGATTCATCTCCAGACCTGGTTCCTTCTTGCACTCTGGAATGCTGAAGGTCCCGGGCCAAGCTTGTTGACCTGCGTTGTAAGAAAAATTAAAAACAAATTAAAAACAGCAAACACGTTGATGAAAGTTTATCCAAATACAGTCCAGACACTAAACACTTGTGAATGCAAACAAGCTCGTAACAATACAGCTCATAACTCCTGAGTAGTGTAACACCTGACAAGTGTTGGGCTTGTCGTCAGAAGCCTGTGACTTTGATCCCCAGTTTGATTCAACAGGGCAGGATCTGGGTGGGTAGGATGGCTCTTTCTTACCCCATCACTCAGCAGTGTATCAGCTAGCATACATCCATGACTGTAAGGTGATATAATGGACCTGCTAGTATTCTCCTGTAAGCGTGTTGAGCTGTGCAGTGATGTTTCGCTGGCAGCAGTTTGTTCTGCTGTTGTTCTACTGTTTGGCATGTGATCTGTACATCCAGACATCACTAACCTTCTTGGCTTGCTGTGGTGATGCTGTAGACATCAGTAACTACATAGTAAATCCCAGCACTTCTGTCACTCTGGGTTCAATCTTATCGTCATTGTGTTGGAAGTGACACAAAATACACTTCAAAATTCGATTTGAGCAGCCAGAGCAGCCAGCATCCGTACAGATATCACACTTTTCTTGTGTTTTTTTTTAACTATTAAGAAAAAAATCTGGACACAATCTGGATATGGATCTGGGCTGGCAGTCTAAACAAAGGCCCATGCCTCTCAGGGGAAAGCTTTGTCCTCCCAGCTTGGTAGCTGATTGTGTTAGGGGAAGACTTATCGATGGGTGGATTGTAGATTAAATAAAGAAATAGTATTAACGATATTAATAAGGTTTAATCACCTGAATGAAGAACGGAAACTCTGTATTGTTTTCCAAATTGGAAACTAGCCTACTGTCACACCTGCCTGTGTTTACGTCCTGTCATTCCCATGTGTTTCTGTTTTGGTCATGCGCTCCCTTTCTCTTGTGTACTTCATGTTTTGTTTTGTGTTTTCGTTCTTTATTAAAACTTATTTCAGTTCAAAGCTTGTGTGTGTGCCCGCCCTCTATTTGCCCTGCCTCCCTTCGTCACCATATCTGCTCTACGAACCCCAACCGATGACACGTACCAAGTGTCACCTTTTGCCTTTTTATGCAAACATCTAGTCTGTAAATAAAAATAAAACCAAAAATCTCATCTGTGGTGTATAATTTGATGTGGCTGGAAAAGTATCTGAATATTTCATTTATTCATATCGCACTCGGTGTACGATGCTCTTAAAAAGGACCATGATGTTTTTAAGCACAGGTGTACGCAAAGGAAACAGCACTTAACCGGCCAGTTTATTAGAAACCCTCACTGTGTCGACTCAACTTGATAATGAGAAGCTCAATTTATGTTTGTCATACTCTAGCACTCCATCACTGCTCAGTCTCATACCACAGCACCACTGGACATATTCGGGTGGTGGACCACACTCAGCAGTTTGGGATTGTGGACCAACATAATGTCCTAGTAGGCGGGTCAACAGTGGAACACTTTAAGTCTTCAGTACCTGAAATATAGTCTAGTCTTCATCCATTAATTACCCCATACAGTGGCCATAGAAGGTTGAGCTGGGCAAAAGGAAAAGCAGTTTGTAAACAATCAAATGATCTTAACCAGGATATATATTTACAAGTGCCTTTAAATTATACTTTGCTGCTCTGTTGGCTGTGAGTGACACAGGAAGCAACGGAAGAAAATCCTGGAACATTCGCTATTGATCCCTAATCCGCTTTCACATACAAACTGTTATGCGAGTCACAAGAGGGGGAAGTAAGGAAATATTTCCAAAATCAGATGCAAAGCAGTGCTTTCGCGCTCGTGCTCACAGCTGCACGATAAAGCCGCGACTCCTAAAATCTACAAGGGAAGAATGCAGCTAGCACGTTCAGTGAAGGCTAACCTTGGAACCCAGAGGCTTTGAAAAATTGAAAATATGTGACTTGATTGCGTTTCTGCAAGGGAGATGCTTCCATCACTTCTATAGTGGGCTGAAACCAGCTCGGTAATTGCATTCCTCTTCCTCTGCAACAACTTCTGCACACTGGTGTAAACTAGCCGGCCTACATGGCTAAGACAAAGCTCCTCACCCCTACACGGAGATTTAATGAAAGCATCCGGGAGATTTTCAAGGTCTTTTCAAAGCCTTTTCCTATTACCGTGTACACGTGACCAAAAAAAAACAAAAAAAACAAGCAAGACGGAGATGCACGGAAACAGTGATAATGAATGAATGGATATGATTATAATTAATATTATAAAGTGATTTGGGGAGGTTATATCAAACTACTAAAAGGCTTATCATTAGATGAATTAGATGTTTTGAGATAGTTTGCATTGATGTTTAATTGTAGTCGAGTGAATTGCACCTTCTTTGTGTGAGCCAGATCAGTTCAGGCTCAGCTGAACAATAAGAGCAAACTCCCTCAGCTCCCAAACAGACCCTCATTTACGAACACTGCCAGCCTTTTATTTTTTTAATCCAAATTAGTGATGTTATAACCCATAATTCATCACTTACACAGTCCAAAAAATCTGATTAGTAATAAATATATTATTTTGTCATTTGTCTGTAATAAAAAACACCTAAAATAAATACAGCAATAACAGGCAGCAGCACTGTTACACCCTCACACCTGCATTAGAGTCAGACCAGCTCATAATTATTAGTAATTTTTAGTGTTGCAATAAACAATTGGCTTATTATGGACTACTAAGGTTCCAACAGTGTTCTGTCAATGACTAGTGGTGTAAGAAAGTATAAAAAAATATCGGGATGTTATGTTTCGTGATACTGCAGGTGTGTTAAATTTGGTGTTATCGCTCATACTGATCATTTGAATTCAATATAGATGCACCTCATGGCAAAGAAATCTCTGAGGATCTGAAAAAAAAAAATTTGGCATCTGCATCTGCATAAAGACGATGTTGGCTATAAGAAGATTGCCAGCACCCTAAAACTGAGCTTTGGCATGTTGGCCAATCCAAGACCATACAACGGTGAGGAGTACAAAGTTAAGTGAGTCTTGCCTACAGTCATGCATGGTGGTGGGAGTGCATGTGTGCTGCTGGCTGAGGGAAGCTACAGTGAATACCATGAATGCCAACATGTACTGTGACATACTGAGGAAGTGCATGATCCCCTCCCTTCAGAAACTGGGCCACAGGGCTGTGTTCCAACATGATAATGACCCCAAACACACCTCCAAGACAACCACTGCCTTGCTAAAGAAACTGAGGGTAAAGGTGCTGGACTGAGCATCTGTGGGGCAGCCTCAAACGAAAGATGGAGGAGTACAAGGTCTTTAACGTCCATCAGCTCTGTGGTGTTGTCATGGAGGAGTGGAAGAGTATCCAGTGGCAACCTGTAAAGCCCTAGTGAACTAGAGAGTTAAGGCAGTGCTGGAAAATAATGCTGGCCACACAAAATATCGACCCCTTGGGCACAATTTGGCCATTTTCATTTAGGGGTGTACTCACTTTTGTTGCTAGTGATTTAGATCAATGGCTGTGTGTTGAGTTATTTTGAGGGCACAGCAAATTTACACTGTTATACAAGCTGTACACTGACTACTTTACATTGTATCAAAGTGTCATATCTTTAGGGTTGTCCCATGAAAAGATCAAATAAAATGTTTTTTTTAGTTTTAAACTGGAAATCTTGAAAGTTACAAGATCAACAGTGGCACAAGAGGCCTTCTGCATTGTCTTCCAAACACTGTTTCCACAATATCGAGACAACACACGAGCACATCATACATAGCAGTCAGTAGGACTATTTTCGGGAGGCTGTTTGATTGTTCGTGCACTTCGTAAATGATTTATTCAAAGCAAAGAAAAACTTATTTGTTGTCTAGTTATTAACATCATTAAACCCGATATTACCGAGTAAACAGAAGCACCCTGGTTATCAAACGTGTCGGACACGCAGTGACCCAAAGTATGTCCACCTTACAGGCAACAGTAACAAATGACAGCGTTTTCACAAACATCTGGAACACTGTGTTTTTTAACATCCCCCACTGAGAGCATTTTCCAAAACTCCTTGTTCAATGACCTAAAGCGCTGTTTTCGTGTGGACGGGAGCCCAAAGCCTTGTGAAAGTACACTTTCAAAAAGTATCCATATCTGCATGGACAAGCAGGTGTGCACATTAGCACACTAGCGATGAATTAGTATAATTTCACCCTGCAGTTTAGCTAAAAATGCAGCTCACCCTTCAGCTGACTGTGTTAATTTCACTAAAGCACAGAGCTCAGAGCTCACTGAAAAGCAGAAAACACTTTTGTCTACAGTGTTGCTGCAGATTTCCCAGCATAATGAGCTTTTATCAGTTTCTGCCTTGAATGTGCTCACATGTGGCAGTCAGATGATCTTAAAACTGAAGTGTTCCCAGATTCTTTTGTCATTCAAGCTCCGGTACTGTCTCTGTTGTTCATCTTTCTGTCAGGTGATGCAAAAGGGGAGCACAAATATAATAACAACAACTACTAATGGTGTTGATTAGTTGTTGCGGCCTCACTAGTGCCCCATTAGCTCTGGCTAATTTGCAATAAACTAACATGGCAGTCATTATACCAACGCTGTCCAAATAAAAAATAATTATCTCCAAAATGGTAACTTTACAGGAGAAAAACTGTACTTATAATGTAAGTCAATGGAACCAGATTTCTTTTTCTAGCATCCAAACTCACATTTGTCTGGTAGCTGCTGCGTTCAATAAATGAACAAAAATGGAGATACGTATTTTTCTTTGGACAGCAAGTATATGTTCCTTTCTGTCATTTCTAAGTCTAATCATTTCTGATAATCTGCTGTTCTCACTGTAGGTTTTAGAGACAACAGCTATTGACTGAAAGGAGCATCAGTCTTAATTTGGAGACGGTCAATTTAAAGATTCCATGTGACGCCATATCTGACTCACCAGCCTGGAGGGCAAAACACTACTGCTACTTATTTTTAGTATTTTTCTTTTTTTTACCAGGTTTGTTTAGCCAAAATGCTAGGTAGGAGTTTATTCACCCATCCATCCATTATCTGCCGCTTAATCCCACTAGTAGGGGTTACGGGGGGGCTGGAGCCAATCCTAGCTTCATCGGGTAAAGTCGGGGTACACCATGGACAGTTCGCCAGTCCAGCACACACTCACACACACATTCACACCTACGGGCAGTTTAGAAATATCGATCAATCTAACATGCATGTGTTTGGACTGTGGGAGGAAACCAGAGTACCCGGAGGAAACCCACTCAAACACCTAGAGAACATACACACTCCACACAGAACAGCCCGGACTGGGAATCCAACCTGGATCGTCTTGCTGTGAGACGACCACTGACCACTACACCATCGTACTGACTACTACACCACCGTGCTGACCACTACACCACCATACTAACCACTACACCACCATACTAACCACTACACCACCATACTAACCACTACACCACCATACTAACCACTACACCACCGTACTAACCACTACACCACCGTACTAACCACTACACCATCGTACTGACTACTACACCACCGTGCTGACCACTACACCACCATACTAACCACTACACCACCATACTAACCACTACACCACCATACTAACCACTACACCACCATACTAACCACTACACCACCGTACTAACCACTACACCACCGTACTAACCACTACACCATCGTACTGACTACTACACCACCGTGCTGACCACTACACCACCATACTAACCACTACACCACCATACTAACCACTACACCACCATACTAACCACTACACCACCATACTAACCACTACACCACCATACTAACCACTACACCACCATACTAACCACTACACCACCATACTAACCACTACACCACCGTGCTGACCACTACACCACCATACTAACCACTACACCACCATACTAACCACTACACCACCATACTAACCACTACACCACCATACTAACCACTACACCACCGTACTGACCACTACACCACCATATCAACCACTACACCACCGTGCTGACCACTACACCACTGTATCAACCACTACACCACCATACTAACCACTACACCACCATAATAACCACTACACCACCGTACTGACCACTACACCACCATATCAACCACTACACCACCGTATCAACCACTACACCACCATACTAACCACTACACCACCATACTAACCACTACACCACCATACTAACCACTACACCACCGTACTAACCACTACACCACCATACTAACCACTATACCACCATACTAACCACTACACCACCGTACTAACCACTACACCACCATACTAACCACTACACCACCATACTAACCACTACACCACCGTACTAACCACTACACCACCGTACTAAACACTACACCACTGTATTAACTACTACACCACTGTATTAACCACTACACCACCGTACTAACCACTACACCACCGTACTAAACACTACACCACTGTATTAACCACTACACCACCATACTAACCACTACACCACCGTACTAACCACCACACCACTGTATTAACCACTACACCACCGTACTAACCACTACACCACTGTATTAACCACTACACCACTGTATTAACCACTACACCACCATACTAACCACTACACCACTGTATTAACCACTACACCACCGTACTAACCACTACACCACCATACTAACCACTACACCACTGTATTAACCACTACACCACTGTATTAACCACTACACCACCATACTAACCACTACACCACTGTATTAACCACTACACCACCATACTAACCACTACACCACTGTATTAACCACTACACCACCATACTAACCACTACACCACTGTATTAACCACTACACCACCGTACTAACCACTACACCACCATACTAACCACTACACCACTGTATTAACCACTACACCACTGTATTAACCACTACACCACCATACTAACCACTACACCACTGTATTAACCACTACACCACCATACTAACCACTACACCACTGTATTAACCACTACACCACCATACTAACCACTACACCACTGTATTAACCACTACACCACCGTACTAACCACTACACCACCATACTAACCACTACACCACTGTATTAACCACTACACCACCATACTAACCACTACACCACTGTATTAACCACTACACCACCATACTAACCACTACACCACCATACTAACCACTACACCACTGTATTAACCACTACACCACCATACTAACCACTACACCACTGTATTAACCACTACACCACCATACTAACCACTACACCACTGTATTAACCACTACACCACTGTATTAACCACTACACCACTGTATTAACCACTACACCACCATACTAACCACTACACCACTGTATTAACCACTACACCACCATACTAACCACTACACCACCATACTAACCACTACACCACTGTATTAACCACTACACCACCATACTAACCACTACACCACTGTATTAACCACTACACCACCATACTAACCACTACACCACTGTATTAACCACTACACCACTGTATTAACCACTACACCACTGTATTAACCACTACACCACCATACTAACCACTACACCACTGTATTAACCACTACACCACTGTATTAACCACTACACCACCATACTAACCACTACACCACCATACTAACCACTACACCACTGTATTAACCACTACACCACTGTATTAACCACTACACCACTGTATTAACCACTACACCACCATACTAACCACTACACCACTGTATTAACCACTACACCACCATACTAACCACTACACCACCATACTAACCACTACACCACTGTATTAACCACTACACCACCGTACTAACCACTACACCACCATACTAACCACTACACCACTGTATTAACCACTACACCACTGTATTAACCACTACACCACTGTATTAACCACTACACCACTGTATTAACCACTACACCACTGTATTAACCACTACACCACCATACTAACCACTACACCACTGTATTAACCACTACACCACTGTATTAACCACTACACCACCGTACTAACCACTACACCACCATACTAACCACTACACCACTGTATTAACCACTACACCACCGTACTAACCACTACACCACCATACTAACCACTACACCACTGTATTAACCACTACACCACTGTATTAACCACTACACCACCATACTAACCACTACACCACTGTATTAACCACTACACCACCATACTAACCACTACACCACTGTATTAACCACTACACCACCATACTAACCACTACACCACTGTATTAACCACTACACCACCGTACTAACCACTACACCACCATACTAACCACTACACCACTGTATTAACCACTACACCACCGTACTAACCACTACACCACCATACTAACCACTACACCACTGTATTAACCACTACACCACTGTATTAACCACTACACCACCATACTAACCACTACACCACTGTATTAACCACTACACCACCATACTAACCACTACACCACTGTATTAACCACTACACCACCATACTAACCACTACACCACCATACTAACCACTACACCACTGTATTAACCACTACACCACCATACTAACCACTACACCACTGTATTAACCACTACACCACTGTACTCTTGCATGTGACTGTATGAAGAGTGTTTTTCTGGTTGTTGTATTGTCACTGCAGATTGGGTGTTTAATGGGTGTTTTTTAAAAAACTTTAGATTTGATTAAAAGATATCATTTAAAAGGTAATGCAAAATATTATACTTCTATCTCAAATCTAATTTCTCTCACTTTTTAAAATAAAGGAGAGTGATGTAATATATGAACAGTGGCTTAGTTTCTCCGGGTCCGGACCGTTCTGTGTGGAGTGTGTATGTTCTCCCTGTGCTTGAGTGGGTTTCCTCACACAGTCCAAACACATGCAGGTTAGGTTGATCAGTCACTCTAAATTGGCTGTAGGTGTGAGTGTGTGCGTGAGTGAATGTTTACCATGTGATGGACTGCGAACTGTCCATGGTGTAACTCACCTTCGCCCGATAACGCTGGGATTGGCTCCATGTCCTCGTATTCAGCCTCCAGCAGTTTAGCACTGTCCACTCACACCCTAAGAAGAGTTTTAGCCCTGCCTGCGTGCTTTTCCAAATGAAGCACAAAACAGGACAGCCAATCAGAACGTATGTTCTTTTCATAAACAGGACATTTACGTTTCACATACTCAAGTCAAACTACTGCAACCTTTACTTTAAATTTAAATTACTTTCATGCAAGGAAGGGTGAAATATAACATCACAGCACTGAAAAGGTTTTCATTATCTGTCCTATGTGCAGGAATGCAATGCTGGAATGGACAATATGCACCACAAACAAAGCGGTACCACATTTACAGATAGACTGAGGCACTGAATCTCTGTATGTTCATATTACTGAGATGTAAACAAAGTCATCCAGAGTGGGTTAATGTGAAATGTTCCATTCTACAGAATGTGTCCAGAGTCAGCTTTGTTCACAGTGGTGCTGATGAGAGTCAGACGTCTATAAAGAGTTTGATTCCTCGTAAAGGTACACAAAGTTATTACAACGTCTAGTATTTTCTGGTTTATTTCAGCCCATTTGTGGTGGAGAGATATGAACAGGATGTTGAAAGGCTTAAAGGAAACTTTGTATTTCCACCATAATCAAACTCAAACTATTGCCTTAGACAATGCATAAAATGTCTGTATTTGTGTTGCTGTACTTGTAGACATAGCTACCTTTTGGGTCCTGTCGTCAGTCCGTACATTTCTTGAACCCTTCAAATCAAACCACTCTGAATGACCTGTACATGTCAATGTTTTAATGATACAGAATCAGTCGGGTTGATCAACAAAATGTAAAGGATCCTAAGGGTTTAATTGGTGACCTGTGATATGACTGATGGTCTTCTTATAGCATCTAAACAGAACTAGTCTAATTCTTAACTAATGATAAGCATTAAGCCAAAACGAACTTTTAACTTTTAATGGTTCTACTGGGTTTTTTTTCCACACGGCTGTTGCTGTATTTAGCCTGCAAAATAATAATGTCTGCGAAAAAGTATGACGGAACAGGATGAAAATCAAAGAATTGCTAAAAATAAGTTGTTGCTGTGCAGTTACATTGTTGTGTACAGACTCTCTACAATAGCACTAAGTCTGTCTCCCAGCACATTGGGATGTCATTGATCCCGGTGGCGATACCGAGTTGTCACATTACCCACCCCTGCTTGCGGTACACCTAGAGCATGTGGATGGTTTCAATCAAATTGTTGCTGTTATTGTGTGCACATGTGTATGTGTGCGCGCATAGGATGCATAATTTAGTGTAGCACTGGCTTCTGTCTCCTTACTGAAACAGCGGCAGCCTTGAATATTTCATCACACGGATGCTGTTCTTGCTGTTATTCTCCAGCCCTCTGAGCTGTGTGTGTATGTGTGTATGTGTGTGTGTGTGTGTGTGTGTGTGTGTGTGTGTGTGTGTGTGTGTGTGTGTGTGTGTGTGTGTGTGTACCCTAAGTTTTGGCACTGCAGTTCACTGTCAGGACGACCAGAATAGTGCATTTACAGTCAGAAAATATATATTTCCCTTTCTCTCTCTCTCTCTCTCTCTCTCTCTCTCTCTCTCTCTCTCTCTCTCTCTCTCTCTCTCTCTCTCTCTCTCTCTCTCTCTCTCTCTCTCTCTCTCCCTCCCTTCATACTGACTGCTCAGTCAGGAACAAATATAGGCACAGCATGAAATATTAGGGCACCGGAGGAGAAAAAACATGTAAATATTTCACCACTTCTTCCAAATTTGAAAACAATAGTGACTAGTCATTCTGCATAATTAATGAAACCAACCAAATGACAGTCTCCAGTGTGCTGAATCAGGATGAGGGTGGCGGCGTGATTGAATGTGCCGTAATTAGATAATGAGGCTACGCAGTTTGGTTGAAAAAGCCTGCTAATCCAGTGCTGCAACAAAAGTGGACCTCCATTAGGACTTGAGGCCAGATTCTCATGGGGTTTTCAGGCGATGATTATTACCAGATATATCCAAGATATCCAAGTAAAATATTAACCGATTAGCTGGAATATTCACTAAACTGCTAGCTAGCTATTATTTGTAGATCCAAGGATCTGAACACTTCCTTCCCGCGTTAAGAATTTATGGGAAGTTCTGCATCTGTACACTGACATTGTTTTTCTTTACAGCTTAGCCGTTGCCATGTTAAATGTTGTTAAAAAAATTAATCCAGTCCCTTGTTTTAGATAGATAGATAGATAGATAGATAGATAGATACTTTATTGATCCCGAAGGAAATTTAGCAGCAGATAGTAGCAGTTACACAGTACAAAAACAAAGTACAAAACACAGTACAAAAAACAATAAGGTATATAAAGTAGAATAAAGAACTCCAATAGTAAAAAAGAATATATACAAGAACATATGAATACAAACTGTACACCCTGACTGAAGGTAAAAGGCAGTGCAGTAATAAATTAGGTAATTTGTAAGAGAAAAACGGTGTCAGTAGATATATGACAGTGCTGGGATATTTATTAAAAAATAAGTAAATGTGCAAAGATTGTATTTAAGTAAATGTTAAATAGTGTTAAATACTGTCCAGGAGTGCAAATGTACAGGATGTACATCAAAGTGTCAATAGTGTCTATAATAAACTGCAATTTGAACTAAGTTTTCCATTACTTGGCATGTGAGTCCTCTTTTCCAAGACTATACTAATAAATATGTTTGTTACGGTCCTGTCTATGTAAAATGTTGAGAACTGTTGAGGTAGACAAGTACAATGCTCATGGTTAGTATGCTAACTGTAGAAATGGCCCACACAATAGACTCAGTAGATCTGGCTTATTTGGCTAGGTTTGAAATGCTTCTCTGGAGAACTCCAACCCCCCCTGTGGGGTTTTCTGGTTTCATGTATGAATCTGAAGATAAGATTAGATGAAGCATGTCCTCGATTGTTAACTGTAGGCGGTTTCTGGTTTGTAGAGCAATACTATACTTTCTATGGCCGCTAGGCTGCAGTTAGCTCAGCTCTTCTGACCTCGGCCTGAAGGCTTTGTGGATCTTAAAGAGCATAACGTTCACATTCCTTTTGTCTGTAGTTGAGGAAGCCTTTAGGTACTTTAGCTCAAAACCGTTAACCATGCCATCTCTGAGCTCTTTGACTAGCAGCTCTAGCTCTTCCTCACTGAGGACGTTAGCCACGTTCACCCCTAGCTTTTAGCCCATAGCTAGTAGCTGTCTGTACACATATCTGGAAGGACAGGACTGTGCCAATGCCCTTGTGGTGCCTGATTATGTGTCCAGCAGCAAATGAGCAGGGACAAAGGAGAGAGGAGGAGGAGGGAGACAGTAAACAGATAAACAGAAGAATACGCTCTAATAAGGATTTGCATCAGCCAGACATGAACAATCAGCACGTCCATCAAACATGATTTGCAGCGTATTCAAAACAGCAGATGATTGGAAATAGTGCTGTTAAGTCTCTGTATGGTGATTGTTTTCTGATTGGAGAACATTTGCAATAAAGAAATCTGTTGTGCTGTACCTTCACTGATTACATGCAGATTATAGAGCGTGAAGCTTGAAGATGGGTTTTGCTTACAGAACCTTACCGGACATGACTGAATGCTAAGTCATGTAACATAAGTCATTATTAGTGCGCGCACATATGTATTATGAATATGTATGAACGAATAACCTGTTTACTGTACTGTGTTGTTAACTATGGTTTCACTCTGACGATAAAGATAATTATTTTTATAGAACGTTTCGAGCAACTAAATGTGTATCAACACAAGAAAGATGCACAACAATAGTGTAAAGGGAATTCTGACACACTTCGTATTGCTCTGCCTTGACGGCTTGCTTACTGCTCTCAATATTGTATAGGAGTAAGATAATGATTTGTCTAGTTTTGTCTATTAGATGCTGAGCAGTAAAACATTTAGCCTATTAAATGTAATTGTGTGCATTAATACTAATAATACTTGTTATTTTAGTGATTGACTATTAAACATGTAGAATTCTTACCTCCAGTGATAAACTGTATTGTTTTTATGGCTCACTATTATTTGTATTAGGGAGGAAAATGATATTGTCTCATTGTTTGACCCATGATACAATTGTTATGAGATTTTTAAAGATTTATGCTATAATAGGTCTCGACATAGCAGTTACGTCTCCAAATGAGTATTGCCTGGGTAGGGATTGGAATCTTGTTCTGTAATGAGCAGAGATATCCACTATGCTCTTCAGCCATTGGTAGCCCTCAAATGAAATTCACAGTCACACTTGATTTGGATGATCTCCTATAGATGATCTACTTATATCAGTATTAAATGTCCTGGTGATATAGCAACAACATTATGGTTGGGGTTAGGTTTAAGGTTAGTTGCATTGATGTTTAATGTTTAGTTGAATGTTACTTAATAATATACTGAGCTTTTAAAATGCATCCACAGTGAACAGTCAAAATAACGTGCTACCAATTTTATTAATTCTAATTCTATATTTTTATACATTTATGTTGTTTATTCAGCAAATGCATTTTCATTTAATCCCATTGCATTTTAATCGCAAGCATAGAACACATGTTTTGGCAGTTGTATTTAATAGCTTTAAGTTAAGTTTTGTTTTTGTTTTTTCAAATCAGACAAAAAAAACCACATGGTCTCTCTCCTGTTAACCGTTATCAGCATTGAAGTCTACCAGTGAGCTTCATGCACAGTGAAAATATGAACAATTAAATGATAAAATATTGATGCTTGTGCCAGTACACACGACTGCACTGATGAACATACACAAGTAGAGAGTTTTGGAGAAGTAAGATAAAGCAGTAGGGATACTAATATTCATACAGGCACGTTTTCTCTGGTTGTAAGAAGTGAGTATACGCACAGCATGAGTGAGCATGTGCACGCTTTCAATGGAATGGCTGTTGCGGCGTGCAGATGTATGTATACGAAGGTGTCTATGTGTGTGCGTCTGTTCATGTATGTGCTCAGCGTAAGTGTGTGGGTCTTTCTCGAGGCGTATGAATAGAGTCTCTCTATGGCTCATTCGAAGAGTGGCGCTTAAAAAGTACAGAGAGCAAAGTAATAAAAGATGAATCAGAAGAGCACTGTGCTTATTGGCAGGCAGCATAGAGCAGCACTGAGCCACAGACACAGAATCTATTATGAGCTTAGGGGCGAGAACTTCTTTTCTCGACTGTGTGTCTGTGTGTGTGTCTGAGAGAGAGAGAGAGAGAGAGTGTGTGTTTGGCCTCTCGGAGACTAAGCAGAATAGTGATTTGAGCGAGACTGTGATGCTATGTGTGAATTATTAAGATATTTGGGAAAATGAATACAGATTTATAGCGCTTTAAAGAAAGAAACTGCTTTTCAGAAATACAACCTCTAGCAGAACATAAGGTGACCCAGATAATCATTAGTAAAGGAAAACACACAACAGTTTTTACACACATCTATGTGTGTGTGTGTGTGTGTGTATGCATGAGCCGCAGACTACTACCGCCACAACGGATTTCCCTGTTTTTTTTTTTTTGTTTTGTTTTTTGGCTTCATAGTGAGCAGCGTTCTGAATATAACACAGACCACACATTAAAAAACAACATGACCATTTTTTCTTTTTGCATATTATCAACATATACAGTCCTGTTTTCCAAGTGAAAAGAAGTTCACACATTCTCCACAGGGAAGAAACTAAAACATACGTTGAATTCATTAAAGGCTAACATACTGGATTTTGTCGTGCATTATAATGTGTAGCAGTGTGTTCTCTGTAGGGGAGGTGTTTGATGAATATGACTGTATAGAGATGAACAGATGTTAATAATGAATGCAGTTTAGACCTACATAATATATCTGTTTCCCTGCCTGAGCCATTGTTTTGTTCATATAGTTTCAGCACAAGTTTTTGAACCTTTGAGATACAGTCATGGTGGAGATGTTTGAAGGTCCCCAAAGAGTTTTCATTTTTACCAGCTACACATCATATATGAAGCTCAGAATACATGTTATTTTTGAAATATTTACATAGTATTAATATAGTATTAATATAGCAGTGGTTTTACCAGTATCAGTGTGTGTATTTAACCCTTTCCAGGCTTTTCCTTGCGGAAACAACCCAGTATTACTTACATAATCAAATTCATGCTACTTTGTGTTGTATTTATGCTTATTTACATCTGTTCTAGTGATATCTGGTGTTCTTACTGGTAAAATTGCCCGTACTGCCCTGACATTGGCCCTATGTTCTAATGTTAACTTCATTAGAAGAAAACGCCAAGCTAGAACGATGTCAGACAAGAAGATGTCAATGACATATTCTTGTCTACTGCGTTTCTTCTGCGGCAAAATGATTTTGCCGTTTTCATTGACTTTCACCTGTCAATCATGCCAGCAGGGCATTTTTTGCTGAATGTCCTTGAATTGCCTGTTAGTGCTTGGTGTTTCAGGTCAAGCTGGAGTGATGAGAGCATAACGCTCTGCCACAACAGATTTTTTCCGTTATATATTTTGAATAGGGTAATGACCACTATAATGATAATGACTTCTGTGGTATTGATATGGCAGACTTTTTCTGGATATGGGCATCTGAATCAATCGTACTCCTGATGATTATTCCATCACGTGAATGGCATAATTTGGCAGATAAAGGCGTTCACGTGATCTAACAAACAAATCATTTTCGTCATAATAATAATAATAATAATAATAAAGGTCTGTCTGTTTACATGCCACCTGAACCCGTTACATCTCATTCTTAAAGGTCCCATATCATGGATTAACAAAATTTCTGTTTTGTCTTATGAAATAAGTGCTTGACATAGTCTGTGCAGTATTGTCTAATGTGCACTGCAATCATCGAAACTGTAGTATGAAAACAGCCTGTTAATGGGAATTTTGTGATGTCACAAAACATAAATAGCACTATTCAGCCTACTGCAGTTCGGCCCATTCACATAGAAGTGTTTTCGCCTAGATTCCTTTCTATTGTCAGACAGTCAAAAGAGAGATCATGTATATACATCACTTCTGTGGCGTTTTCACACTAGAGCTGTTTTCCAGAGCGAGGACCACTTGCTCTGTGAGTTTGGTACATTTGGTCAAGTGTGCAAGCTGTGTTTGAGTCTGGGAGCACTCCAGTGTGGGTTTCAGAGCGTGTGGAAGCTATCTGCTCCCCACGCCACATGTGGAGGTGCGTGATTGGTTCATTTTGTAACCTGACTGCTTGGACTGCTTCAACTTTGCATTGCTTCTCTTGTCAAGTTGTATGGAAAAGGATTGTCGTGGACAAACAGCTCTGTTTTTCGCTGCTTGCGTGTTTCTATCCAACTGGAGTGTCAAAGTGCCCTTAAAGCCATGCCAACATAAATAGCTAACAGATAAATAGAAGTTGAAAAATACATAAAAATGAATTATGAATTAAGTTTAATATGTAAACCCGTGCAATTGTTATACATACACCTCAGAAGAAATGTGCATGTAGAAATAAATGTGGGCTGTATGCTCTTTAAATCTTTAGATCCTGCTATGATTTTAATCTTACATGATTTTACATGACAGTCATAGCAAAGGGGCGGAAGAGTGTGATGTCAGCTTTCAAAGGCAATGATTTTTGTCATTTTTGGCACCCCGTGGCCAGAAAAAGGAATTTGGACCCCCTGACAGGTTCTAAGTCTTTAGGGGTTTAAGCTTTCACTAGTATAGATCTTAATATCTCGGCAGGCATTATCATAAACACAGCGTATGGCAGGATAATCCCTATATAATATTTAGTCAATATTGTGCAGCTGTATTAAAAGATAGGGAGAGATATATGACGCAAATAAAAGAAAAGCAGGAGGGACGGAGAGACAAAGACTAGACATGTTTCCGTCTTTCTGACTGTGTTATAACTGAAGGGCCCTGATGAAGAGGACAATTCTGACAGATGCTCATTAGGGAGGGGTTTAGGGAGGGGTCCGTTGTCCGCATTAGAGATAGACAGCTCTAGGGGACTCTCAGAGACGTGGCACAGAGGGAGAGGTTCGGGGAGGGTTCATTAAGGAGATCAACAGATTGAGCAAGAGACTGAGAGAAAGAATAGGGGGCACAGAAGAGAGAGAGAGAGAGAGAGACCCATCGCTTCTCTCGTTACAGAGCCTAAACAGCTGCAGGGGGCAATTAGAGGTCAAAAGGTTATAGTAGACGTAGATCGCCATAACAAGACACGCAAAAAAGTCTATGCCATCCAATTTCTTTACTTTATAACCTTTATAATCTTCCCGCGGTCATGTAGCATGTTCCAACCCTGCCATACGTCTTTAGAGAGATTATAGAGAGAAAAAGAAAGAAAGAAAGAAAGAAAGAAAGAAAGAAAGAAAGAAAGAAAGAAAGGGTGTACTTATGTTGCTGTTTCTTTGTAAGTGGAAGCTCATTAATTGTTTGGAGTAGCACTTTGTTGCTGTGCATACATTTTCAGGTCCGCTACCTCTAATACACATTCCTTAATTTAGGTTTTTGAGCCACACCCACTGCTAACAGGTGTATGAAATGCTCTGCATGCCATTTTCATACTTTTATTCACAAGCAAACTTAAATTTTCTACTGTGATATTACTAAATTAATTTCTACTGTGATATTACTAAATTAATTTCTACTGTGATATTACTAAATTGATTTCTACTGTGATATTACTAAATTAATTTCTACTGTGATATTACTAAATTCATTTCTACTGTGATATTACTAAATTGATTTCTACTGTGATATTACTAAATTCATTTCTACTGTGATATTACTAAATTAATTTCTACTGTGATATTACTAAATTAATTTCTACTGTGATATTACTAAATTGATTTCTACTGTGATATTGCTAAATTCATTTCTACTGTGATATTACTAAATTGATTTCTACTGTGATATTACTAAATTCATTTCTACTGTGATATTGCTAAATTCATTACTACTGTGATATTACTAAATTAATTTTTACTGTGATATTACTAAATTGATTTCTACTGTGATATTATTAAATTGATTTCTACTGTGATATTACTAAATTGATTTCTACTGTGATATTACTAAATTGATTTCTACTGTGATATTACTAAATTAATTTCTACTGTGATATTGCTAAATTCATTTCTACTGTGATATTACTAAATTGATTTCTACTGTGATATTACTAAATTCATTTCTACTGTGATATTGCTAAATTCATTACTACTGTGATATTACTAAATTAATTTCTACTGTGATATTGCTAAATTGATTTCTACTGTAATATTACTAAATTGATTTCTACTGTGATATTGCTAAATTCATTACTACTGTGATATTACTAAATTGATTTCTACTGTGATATTGCTAAGTTGATTTGTACTGTGATATTACTAAATTCATTTCTACTGTGATATTACTAAATTCATTTCTACTGTGATATTGCTAAATTCATTACTACTGTGATATTACTAAATTAATTTCTACTGTGATATTGCTAAATTGATTTCTACTGTAATATTACTAAATTGATTTCTACTGTGATATTGCTAAGTTGATTTGTACTGTGATATTACTAAATTAATTTGTACTGTGATATTACTAAATTAATTTCTACTGTGATATTACTAAATTAATTTCTACTGTGATTACTATTCATTACTACTGTTCAGTATCATAAAACCAATATGCCCACAGACAGACATGTAAAATAAATGAACCTAAAATGTTGTAATGTGCAAATGCACAGGATTTAAATCATTATTAGAGCAGTAGTAAGCCAGAAAGCTGTAAATAAAATTTTAGATGTGTCTAGAATGATGAACAGAGCTGTAGATGATTTTAAAATAACTGAAACTGTCTTCCACTTTGTGTAAACATTTCAAGAGGAATGGACCAATAGAAATGCTCCAAAATAACTTTCTAAGTTCATATATATAATAACACAAGATATCCAGTGAGTGCTAAAAGGTACTGCAATGTATGCCTCGTGACAGCCATGTAGCTGTGGCACACGCCTTATCTTGCCTATAAAGATTCTCCTAATTTAATAAATGCTTCCCACACGTTGCGGTATTTAGCTGCTGGCTAGTTACTAATATAAGTCCAAATACAAGCGTGAAGTGGCCAACCTCATTTAAACGAACATGCGGCCACTATGAGCTATCAGCTGTTAGTTAATTACAACCTGCTTGCGGACGGTGGCCATTTTGAAGTAGCTAGTAGGTACGGAAATTGCCGTGGGCTATGCGTGCTGGTCACTCTGAAGAAGATAATTGGCTAATTAAGTGATTAAAATAAGCATATGGCAAAGTGGGCTCATGCTAAATAATAGAATAATAGCACAGTTGATTGGTAGAACGAGCATATGTTCATAGGACAAAGGCACCCAGATGCACGCGCGCCGTGTTTACTGCTAGCATAAGCATATGTGAAAATGACGAAGGCAGAAATGCACGTCCCCCTTTCTTCTCTCTCTGACACACAAAGTTAAACTTGTCAGGGGGGTTGAGTAGATGCTTAAATGACAGACTGACACATACACACACACACACACACACACACACACACACACACAAGTTTGACGGGTACTGTGGACATATGCCCATATGTGCCTGTTTGTAATGTGGGACATCTGGTCCAAACCTCCGTGTTCACTTTAGTTAAGCAACCATCAATCAAACAGACATGGTGTCGAATGTGTTTGTGTGTGAGATGGTCTGAAAGCAAAGGGAGACTTTGTTGTGTGTGTGTGTGTGTAAGAAAGTGCCTTTAATGACGGAGTGACACTGTTGAGTGTTTATGTAAGTTTAATGAGTGGCAGCAAGAGTGCTTTATATTTAATACCTTTAAGATGCCTTGTGTGTGCGCATGAGTGTGTTCGCTGTAGATGCACTCTACAGTAAGAGCAAATTAATAGACCCTTGTTTTTTTGTTGCTGAACATACTGAATATACACCTAACAGCCTTTATTCATCGAGGTTGCGTCAAAAAGAGTGCCAACTAATGACGTCGGCTTCATGGAACTTCTGAGCAGTGTGAATGATAGATCAGCTTCTGTCAGTGAAATCCAGCAGCAGCATCTCTTCTCTATACAACCCACACTGCAGCTCTTTTTTGCAGAATGTTGTGGAAAAGAGGATAAGGCTAAGATTTTCTTTCTTTTTTCCAAACTGGTGCTACGCTTACTGGGGCTGGTTTTCTGGTTTACTACCTACCAGTACCTTAGTTACTACCTACCAATAACTCATTTACTACCTACCAGTACCTTATTTGCTACCTACAAGTACCTAATTTACTACCTATCAGTACCTCATCTACTACCTACAAGTACCTTATTTACTACCTACCAATACCCCATTTAATACCTATCAGTACCTTATTTACTACCTACCAGTACCTCATTTACTACCTATCAGTACCTTATTTACTACCTACAAGTACCTAATTTATGACCTATCAGTACCTTAGTTACTACCTACCAGTACATTATTTACTACCTACCAGTACCTTAGTTACTACCTACCAGTACCTCATTTACAACCTACCAGTACCTTATTTACTACCTACAAGTACCTTATTTAGTACCTACCAGTACCTCATCTACTACCTACAAGTACCTTATTTACTACCTACCAGTACCTTATTTACTATCTACCAGTACCTTAGTTACTACTTACCAATACGTCATTTACTACCTACCAGTACCTTATTTACTACCTACCAATACCTCATTTACTACCTACCAGTACCTTATTTACTACCTACAAGTACCTAATTTACTACCTATCAGTACCTTATTTACTACCTACAAGTACCTAATTTACTACCTATCAGTACCTTATCTACTACCTACAAGTACCTTATTTAGTACCTACCATTTACTACCTACAATACTTCATTTCTGCCTACAAGTACCCCATCTACTACCTAAAAGTACCTTATTTACTACCTACCATTTACTACCTACAATACCTCATTTACTACCTACCATTTACTACCTACAATACCTCATTTCTACCTACCAGTACCTCATCTACTACCTAGAAGTATCTTATTTACTATCAGTACCTTTAAAAAAATTGTCTGGTTATATCAAAGTGCATATAAAATAAGTACACCCACGTTTTCCATGTGCACAGATGATTGGAATTGTTGTTATATTCTGTTGGTATTTTAGGAGATATTAATAGTAGTTTTCTTGTTAAACAACATGATGGCTATTATATACGATATATTTACATCATCTTCAGATCCTCACGCTTTTACACTTGCAATTTTAAATCCTTCGTATATTTTTCTGGATGTTGGCAAGAAAATGCAAGTATCTCCCACCTCTTGTGTTTCATTGGCAGTAAGTTTGGAGTTATTGTTTTGAAATGTCCATCTTCTCTCCACATTCTGTTTGTTCTAAATGTTATGTATTTGTTTTGTCTAGTGTACACTGGACTACCTTGTTTCAGTAGAGATCTGATTTGAGTAAATGCTTACAATTTCTAGGTTTGTTCTTATCAGAGGTCGAATAAAGGAAAATGATAATCATGTTATTGCACAATGTTCTAATGACACTGGAGGTGGGAGGCAGGGTGTTGATTGGTGCTGACTATCACAGTTTTGCATTGTAATATCACAATTTCACAATGCATTGCTACACCCCTAGTCAAAACCTTAAAACAGTTGTGTTACATTGAGCTCAAAATCAAACCACCCACACCCACCCCCGCTAACACAATTATTTAAGGGTAAAATATAAAAAATAAATATAAATGTACAAATTTGTTGGATGATATTACCACTTGATTAAAATTGTCTATATCATTTTGATAACAGTTGGGCTATAAAGTGTTTCACTCTATTTATAGTAGGACTGAAGAGTTAATTGCTTTTATCTTGAATTTTTTTGATACTACTGCCTGCATTTTTGAGAATGTTGTCACAATAATGTTGAAAGTTTTGTAACCTAGTAACTCTAGGAGCCTGTAAACTATGTGTAGACAAGTTAGACGCATTAGAGGCAACCAAACCTCCATCTGTTGTGGAATCACTACCACAAAATACAGGCAGTGTGGCACACTACATTCAGAGGAAAAGCCAAAAACGTGGATATTCTTGTGTTCCTGGCAAAAAAAAGCAGGTCTGAACCTAAATTTATAGAAAATAATCCCAAGTTAAGGTGCGAGTGCAACATTAGACAGAACAATTAGATTTTTACCCTCCAAGTCATTCAGCTCTACCTTATGGCAACCATATGTTCCCACCATGACGGTGAGAAGATAATATAAGAAATGCTTTGTGTGTGGTGGGTGTGTGTCTTGCTACTGCTATAAGGACAGAATAAGGGCTTCATAATAATAAAACAACAAATGAGGACCTTTTTGATTGTTCTTACCTGAACATGTACTGTTTTCACCAATTAAACTAAAAGATTATAAAAAATAGCCCTAAGTTTGCCTTTTAGACACAAAGGTAATGGCTTATGTGTAGGTGCAGTATAACTTGGCTATAGTAATACAAAAATCTATTTCACCCAGGTCTGGAATAGTTTGTTTGTACCAAATTGCATGTAAAGTAAGTACATATTACAATCATGTGCACATATTATTGGAATTATTGTTATAGTCTGTTGTTTTGTAGGTGGTATTAATAGTTTTGTTTAGAAAAATCTTAAAAGATTTACAAAAAACAAAATAGCATTAAGATTGTCTTTTAGACGCTGAGCTAATGGTTTATATGTAGGTGCAGTATAACTTGGCTGCAGTAATATAAAAATCAATGGAGAACAATGGAATTCCTTACAAATAATGTAAGTAAAATGTGTGTGTATGTGTGTGTGTATGTGTGTGTGTATGTGTGTGTGCATGGATGCGATGCATTAAGCCGTTCCATTACAAAAGCTGCACTGGACAGGGTCTGGTAATCTGAAGTCTTTGTCATGTCCCTTTGCCTTTTCTTCTCTTCTGTCGCTCTTCTCTCACATGTGCACACACAGATGATCGCTATTGATTTTTATAATCCTGCTTTCTCCACAAGCAAAACACACAGTTCTATAATGTTCGGTTGGATTGCAGACGCACATTTGTGACAGTAGAGGGGAGCGAGCCACATTGCCTCACATTTTGGCCTGAGTATTTGAGCAAGATGAAAAACATTGGTAGGTCAGTGTTCATACGCATACAAGACAAATCCATCAGAGCAATATAGACCCACATAAACATTTGTGAACCCCTAGCAATGGGGTTGAACAGTGTAAGTTAATGTAACAAGATTTTATTCAAATTCATTTTCTGTCTGACCATGTTGCTGACACAATGGAAGCGGGAGCTGTGTGTTTTTTTTTATATGAAAAATATTAAAAATGAAGACATGAGGTTTTGTTCCAGCAGCAGTGATTTCTAAGATTTAAGCTATGGCACATACCCAGCATTATCTCTAAACTACAAAGCCATTTATACTGTAACTGGCTGCCTTTTCAAACAAGAAAGGGTCCCGACAAGCTAATCTTAAAAATATGAAAGTCACTTGACGTCAAGGTTAAGAAAAGGCAGTCTGTATGGCAGACAGTACCTGTTGGAATATGCGTTTATAACTGTAGGTGTATATCAGTGGTTTGAATGAGTAAGTAGGTGTCGTAGCCTTATGAACACTGACCTACACATATGTTTCTTTATGCAGTGGTACAAATTAAAAATGTACGGTTTTATTCCAGTGTCTATCATTTGTAAACAAATCAGCGACAAGAGTGCAAATGTTAGGGCTTTAAATGATCAAATGAAAGTGGATTTTACATGTAACATGACATATGAAGTATTTCTTTCCACAACATGAACTGTTCTGTAATGTATGTTGGGCGTGGGGGGGAGTGGTTGGCAGGTGGACTCCTCTGATTGTATGTTTTGAGTGGGGAGGTTGTAATTCTGTGTTACAGCTTACCCGTTTGTGAGAAGCTCGTGCTTTGCCCTGGCTAGCTTTTAATATGAGCTGATTTTAAGCCTGAAAAAAATTTTTTTTAAGCCCCCCCACCCAGAGGGTCAATATCACAAGCATAAATGATGTGACTTACACACATAGTTCACTAATATAACAATGCAACACATGCAAGTGGAAACACTGTGATGCTTCTAATCAGATTAACTTGTGTTTGTGTGTGTTTCAGGTGTGTGTGTCAGAGGAGAACTCCATGGCTCTAAGGAGTGCGAGACAGAGCTCTAGCAGCCGATCGGGGCAGATGTCAACAGGGTCATCGGGGGTCATGTGGTCGACACACCTACTCTTCCTCTTCGCCTTCTTCACACCCGTCACGCTTGGTAATGTTGGAATATATTGTTCTTACCCTTAATGAGCTGTAACTCAGGTATGCTAACCTGCTGCTGAATGTATGTGTGTGTGTGTGTGTGTGTGTGTGTGTATGTTTGTTTGTGTATTTATGTGTGTAGTATTATTTACATTTATACAAAAATCTATAGAGTCCTATGGTCGTTCTCACAAAGATAGTAAGTATGTTTGTGTGTATGTGTGTATAATTGTATGTTTACCTGTTTGTGTGTGTAAGTGTGTGCTCGTGTGTGCCTATATACAAATGATCACTGATCTGCCAGAACATTAAATATTGTATCAGCTCCACTTACCATATAGATGTAATTCATAGTTACAGACTGCCGACTGCTCATCTGTTGCTCTGCATACTTTACATACGTTGTGCCGTCTTTTATCCCCAAAGGACCACCCCAGAGTAAGTATTACTGGGGTGGTAGATCATTCCTAGCGCTGCAGTAACACTGACATGGTAGTGGAGTAGTCAGTGTGTGTTGTGCTGGTACAAGTGGGTCAGACACAGCAATACACCTCGGTATCACAACAGGTGAGCTTTCTGGCTTTACATCTACAAGGTAGACCAACAAGGTAGGAGTGTCTATATAAGTTGACCATGAATGGACACAGTGTTTAACAACTTCAGCAGCATCTCTGTGTCTGATCCACTCATATAAGTGCAACACACACTAACACACCACCATCACATCAGAGAATGACCCACCTCCCAAATAATAGCTGCTCCTGACCAGTGACAGAGGGCTAGAGTAATAGTAATAGTACTGAAAAGTACACCTAAAGTGGAGCTGATATAATATATAATATATAATATGGACAATAAATGTACACACAAGAAGCTGGTTTTAATTTTATGGTTGGTTGGTGTATGTTTGTTTGTTTGTGATTGTGCACATGTGTGTATATATGTTTATGTGTGTGTGTGTTTGAGTGGGTGGTTGAGGGGCTGTGTTGTTGGGTGTGTGTGTTGTCTACAAAAGTAAGTTTGAGATGGCAGTTGAAAGAGGATCCAGCAGATCAATAATCATAGATGGGGACGTCTAGACGCATTGAATTTGCTTGTATGTGTGTGTCCTCAAGGGGACCCTCAGGGTAACGGTTTAAGCTCACAATGCACTTGGGAACTGAGCTCTAATGAAACCCTTTTCAGAATGGGAGAAGAACCTTCTGTTACATTCACACTTCCCCTCCCCTCACCTAAGATATATACATTTCAGTTCACAGTCACAGTGTCTTGTCTCTAGCTCTCTAGTTCGTAATGTCCGTCACAGTGGAGTGGACACATTTAGGCTGCTGCTGACTGTCCTCTATACCTGAACACATTTAAACGATCAATAGACCACCCTTGCTTTACCTGATTTCCAGTCAGAATGCCTGATAAGTAAAAGTTGTTTATTTTTCAGGAGATATTTCTATGACAATACATACAGAAGGGGGCAGTTAACATTTTCCAAAACTGGAATTAAAAAAAGATAAAAAGATAGAAAGAAAATAGACTTTAAACAATCAAACAAAATCTAGTAGACCACTACAGTTGTCATTGTCACATAAACAGTACCCCCATCCATCATCTTCCACTTTATCTCGCTAGTTGGGGTAATCGGGCGAAGGCGGGGTACACCATAGACAGGTCGTCAGTCCATCACATGTCTAACATTCACTCACGCACACACTCACACCTACAGGCAGTTTAGAGTGAGTGATCAACGTAACAGGCATGTGTTTGGACTGGGGGGGGAAACCAGAGTACCCGGAGGAAGCCCACTCGAACTGTGAGGAGACCGTACTAGCCACTACACCATAGTGCCGCCGTTTAAACACTACAAACAGAACAAGATGTTTCTGCACCTTCCACTGTGAGAAGACACCTCAGCACCCAGGGTCTGAAAGGATGTGTAGCGGACTGAACTCTTTGGAGGTGTAAAACATATCCCTGCAGATTTTTCCTTGAAACCCTGAAAGGAAGTCCCCCGAAGAGAAAGAAAACCTGAGCTGCCATTAAACTTGTTGATGCTTCTCTAATTTTCTGTTAAATACGTATAGTTCTCTGCTTTTTTTCTCCTAAAACTTGACTGAACGGCAGTCTGGACGTTGGCAAAGTAATACAGTCACGTTTTCAGTCTTACTCAAATCTATTTTTGGCTCAATGCACCCCAATGACTTCATTTTCTCATTTATCGTCAAATAATATATTGCCCGCTGAGATATTGTGCACACTTTTATACTCCCGCCGCTCCCATCACCTTTCTCTCTACCTAGCTTTTCCCATTCTCTATTTTTTGACTCTCTCTCTCTCTCTCTCTCTCCCTCTCCCCCCTCTCTTTCTCTCTGTCTCCTCCTCTCATCTCAAGGGCATAGAAGCAGAGCTACAGTTAGTGAAGAAAACCATCTAATGCACACACTGCTCAGACCTGATAACACACCATCCCTCCACTAGAACACACACTGCAAGGATGGCCCTTCTCACTGCAATTTACATTACACACACACACACATACGCACACACACACACATACACACACACAGACACACGCAGACACATTCTGCTGTTCTCTGCGGTTTTTTTTTCAGCAGGCGAGCTCCATGTGCCTTCAGAGAGTGCTTTGCGAGTGCGTGTGTCTTTGTGTTCGTGTGTTTGTCAGTCAAGAAACCCGAGGGAGTGGATCCGAATAACGTCACTTCAATGCTGAGCTCTGATTGGTTGACAGGTCGTCTCCCTAATGCCCAATTGGTTCTTTGTGGCATCCGTCAGCGCATGTTTTAATTAGCTTCTCTTACCCAGTGCGGATTTAATTAATGCAGACAGTCTGGTGTCATTCTCATCCTTCACATCCTATAGACTCACTTCAAAAAGTGTGCTGAGAGAGTGAGAGAGAGAGTGTGTGTGTGTGTGTCAGTGAACACTTATTCCCCTTTCCAGCTGTCTAGAGTTATGCAAGGACGCCTGGACCCTTTGAAATTCCACTTTGGCACTAGCGGGGCAATTAGCAACAAATATTTGACTCAGTGAAGCAGAGCGGTCGGCAATCAGGCAAAACATTTGAGACTTATTTGAGCCTGTCAGTTCTGAGAGACGGCTCAATGAAGTCGAATGCATTTAAAGCGATAGTTTGGCTGAAAATCAAATGTTTCAAACATCAAACACAATTCTCTTCCTCCCCCAAATGTAGTCGAACAGCCGAGGCATGTTTTTTAGTTTTGCACGTTAGCTATGATTGGAGTGGCCACCTGTCTTGCATTTCCAAGGATTGTCCATGTTTTCGCTTGCCTGACCAGGAAAGTGTACAAGATGTCCAGCAATCCAGGCATTTTCATGAGTTAGTATTTCTTAAGTATACATAGAATGGCTTCAGTTACCCTCAATCAGTGGAGAAAATTTGGTTTTCAAGCTGACATTGTTCACCCCACGTAAATATATCTTTTGGCACAATTTCTGTCTGCTGAATTTTAAATATTGAAGGGAAAAATCTTTGGCACATGCCACATTTAATATTTGTGGTTGTGCCTAAACAAGGACGTAGATTAGCTCTTGACTAAAATACTACATATACTACATGCTATTCTATGTGCTTTCAAACTACTCAGAATAACAACTCATAATTTAAGTCAGGAATTATTTAATGTTAAATTAATGTTGAACTAATGTAGTGAAAGTACCAACAAAGAAACAAGCACAGAAAAACAATCTCTGTCAGTGTGTCAATCAAAGCAAAAGACATATCTTCATCCAGATAGTGTCGCCACTTTCAAACCAGTAAGCAGTGAGTTTACATCTAAACACGTATTAATTCACTTTAGCCATAGTGTAGATGAACAGGTCTCTGACAGAGAGAGCTTCAGCTGGAGTTAGACCTGCTGCTCTGAGAGACTGTACGAGAACTGACTGTTGCCAGTTTGTTGTGCAGTTCATTTCCAAACCATGTTCTTCATAGCTACAGACGATGTTAGCCTGCTGTAGGCTGTGCGCCAAAGCCTAGCATCGCTATTAATGTTATTATGATGGACTCATTTCATTTACTTACACGTTTCTTTAAAAAAATAGCTCCTTCACCTTCTTCTTTTTATCCTCACCCATGTGTCTCCCACACTGCACAGTCTTGCACAGTGAGTCTCATATGACTGGAAAGTTTTCCGTACAGCTTTGGCGCTGCTAGCAACCAAACGTAGCTATAGAGTCTCACGTGGCAGCAGAGAAAGACACAGCTGTATGTGTTACGAGAAGGAAGGACTCGAGGAGAGAACCTGAGTCGTTGAAATAGTTTTTTTTTTGAGGTGATGAAATTGTTAGTGGGGACAAGTCAATAATCGCTGGATATTGGTGGGGACACGTCACTTTGCTCTATGCTAAATATGTTATGGGAATCTTATAAAGGGTAGTTGTGCAGTGCAATAAGCCAAAGTGTGTTCTCTGTAGATTTGTGAATGATTTTATTAGCAAATTAACATGTCAATTGACGGGACAAGCCAACTTTTGCTCCTGTCTGTTAAATTAAGTAAGAAAATCAGACCACTGAGTGAGTGTTCAGGTACAAAGCTAGTGTTGTTTAGCAATGGAAGCCTATCCATTCTCTCTAAACCGCATTGAAATTGTGACGTCTTGTGAAATAAGGAAATGCAGGAAACATTGCACTTTTAAACAAGGGCTCTTTATTAGACACTGCAGCAGTGGAGACCACCTCCAGCGCTACTGAACGACCATGCAGCGAGCAGGTCTTCAATAGCCATTCACCTCTCCCTAACGCTAGACACTACACCACTACTCCACTACACAGCCCCACAGCCCAGTACACAATGGTCCATTCAACACATCTTTATATCTTTATACTAACAACTTCAACTGTTTACATCGTTAAAGTCTTTCTGCCAGGGGCTCCACAGCTTTGCGCTACCAGTAGTGGGACAGTATCGTATGTTTAGTAATCTCGTTGGTTTTATGTCATACAAGGTTAGCAGTTGTTCACAAGTACAAATCAAGGCTCATTTAGCTAACAAGTAAGGTTTTCCTAGATATGGCTGATCACTGGCTGATCAGTGGCTTGATATTTTACTAAATTCAGTGGATGGGTTTACTCACGCAAGTAGCTGGATATCAGATATCTTAGTTGTTAGTTCCTTTCTGGAATTATCTTTATGTTAAGGGTAATCCGCACCACTTCTATTCATATCGTGTACACAAAGGCACGGAGTTGGGTGTGTTTTCCATGTTCCATGTTTCACTCTCCGCATGTATTCCATATGTTTTTGACCGGTGGGCTCATTTCTGTCTCTCTCTCTGTCTGTAGTCTTGAGTCGTGCTCCTGTGCCGATGGCTGTGGTTCGTCGTGAGTTGTCGTGTGAGGGTTACCCTATCGAGCTACGCTGCCCTGGTACCGACGTCATCATGATCGAGAGCGCCAACTACGGACGCACGGATGACAAGATCTGTGACTCAGACCCTGCTCAGATGGAGAACACCCGCTGCTACCTGCCTGACGCGTATAAGATTATGGGCTTCAGGTAAACAAGCACCGAGCAACAGGCATATAAACAAACATTCGCCTCCTTCACATAATATTTTTTAATAAAATATTTTTATATGTAACCAACTGAAAAACACCATCCACTCTCCAATATACAATGCCATGCCATGAATGTAAAATAGATTATTTTAAATTCATTGCAGTTGTGGGCCAACAATTTCATCTGACTGCTGATTCAGCCTGCAGCGGATTAGCCCACTCATACACACTAAAGAGAGTGTTGTTACTGCAGACATTCTGTAGGAGGGCTATTGGAGTGGAAGAAGTTGGTGAAATGGTCTGTTCAGTGACTGAGGCAGGTCAGCCAATCACAACAGAGTCTTAAAGACAGAGTAATGAAAATGTTGGTCCACAGCATAAAGAATGGTCATATAAAAAGATATATTATTATTATTTTCGCTTGTTGTTTAATGATGCGTCCACTCACTGTCCACTCTAGACACACCCAAGCTGAGACAGTATCTGTTGCTACACGGTTTGTTAGTTAGTTAGTTATCCTCTGGTCCTTCATCAGTATCACTAGTCACAGGATGCTAGTGCCTGGATACTTTTACTTAGTGGACTTTTCTCAGTCCAGCAGACACACTGAGGTGTTTAAAAACACTATCACCACACTAACACACCACCACCACAGTCAGACTAAATAATAAATAATACGTGCCCTGGGGTTGGCCTGTGGGGGTCCTGACCAGTAAAGAACAGGTCAAAAATGGATTGTCTAAGTATGCTGAGAAACACTGCGCTATAATTAATTAAGAGGATGATCAGTATAAGTATTTTATAACTTTTCAATATAAGATTTAATAAAGAAGACTTAAACTTAGTTTATCTTATTTTTTTTTGCTACAGTATAGTAATACATTAGTGTGTGCCTGAGTATACTTAATGACTCCAAAAGTGAGTAAGTGGGAGAACACCATGTCTAAAACCTGCGGTTGGATGATATACAGTACCACCTGTGCATGTGGCCAGCTGCCACGCACACACACACATTGCCCCGGGGTAGATCAGATTGTGAGCTCCAATTAGCAAGGCTGCATGGCCAAGTTTAATAGCACTGTAGAGTTCATTAACATCTGCAACGTTCCCATTCACACACACACATGCACAAACAAGCTGTTAAACAAATCCAAACAAACATTTCTAAAACCCTCGCACTGCAACAACCTGTACACTTCAATTCCAGACCTTAACAACGACTTACCGCACACTGGCTTTAGAGAAGTAACACATTCATTTCTGGTAGTAATTAAAAATGTCACACACAACTGATAGAAAAAGAAATAGTATAGTAAAGAACCATAGATACATACAAGAGATTAGACAAATACAAAGATAATAAAAATTCTTCAAATAAATACAGTGCAGCTCATAGTTGGGTTTATAGGGAGAATCTTCTGGAGTATCAAAACACAGTTGCTTTGTTTAACTGTCGAGGGCGGGTGATACGGCAAAAATATCAAGACATTATTCAAGACAATTGACAAAGTGCATCCCAATGTTTAGCTTTTCTAAGATAGGACAAGTTAGAACTGACTTGAATATAACCCATAAAGCCACATATAGAGCAATATTATTAATATTAAGTCTATAAGTACAATGATTTTTCTTATTTTTGATTATTATTTAACTATCAAACTGTGCTGTCCAATTAAACAGGCCTGATTGGACTCACTTTGTAATGACAAATGTAGTGTTCTGCCATTTAAACTGACCAGGTCTATGAAATATTTAGAATAGTGTGTTGTAACATAATATATCACGATAATGATCAAATATGTTTATATTACCACTCACAACATGAGAGTTTCATCATGTAAAACCAGTCAGATGAGGATTAAGATTTTAATGTGCTACTGTGTTTCCTATGGCAGTGACTTTATTCCTTTGTTTTTTTATATCTTGTATTGTGACAATCACTATTCTGATATCTTTAAAACAAATCAATTAAGATTTTTGAATTCCTTTGAATATTGGCTATAGTTATGAGATTATAGATAACACAGAAACAATCTGTTTTACAAATGTAAGTTATGATGCAACCACATGTGTTCACTATATTTATTTAATCAAACATCAAGATGGTGGGTTGGACAAGGACATAGTCCCTATCTAAATAAGGAGAACGTTTGCGTGAAATACATACATAGGACACTGAGGGGATACCAAGGGCACGTTATATTGATATTGACCCTCCTCCTATGTTCCTATATTATATTAGCATCAAGTTAGCAGGACTGGCTCAACGCTATATTGCATTTTACTGTCAGCTGTTTACTGTTAGTTTAAATAGCTCATGCCAGGCATGCAGTAACATTCTTTACTTCATATGTCTCATTTTAAGTAAATCCTTCTTTAACTTGAACTTTTTTGAGGTTTTAATTTAGTTTGAAGTCCAATTTATTTTATGTCAAACATGAGCTGTAGTAATATTTTGTAATATATTTAATATTTAATAATTTTTTTCAAATATGTAATACTTTAAATCAGAAGACGGGAGTTGCAGAATTAATAACAAGCTTACTTATTATTGAGTTAAGTTCTAAAATAAAAGCTAAAAATAGAACAAATGTTTTGGTCATGTTGCAAAAGGTAGTAACACTTTTAAACATCTATGCCCCCCAATATATGAACCAATAAAAACTTCTTTAAGAAAATATTTCATTTATTGGCATTAAAAACACAGGATACTCTCATTTGAGCTAAAGACCGGACGATATTATTAAATCCTACCAGTAAAATAAGAAAAAATATTTCTGTAGAGATTGGGATGAATATCAGGCCTCAGGGTCTTGCCCTAATAAATGTATGGCAAGATCTAAATTATATTTTACTTTTTAATCTGCATGTCACTATTCACCCAAGGATCTATTGTTTCTTTAGGTTCTTTAAGGACAGTCATAGGATTATGGACTGTAGTGTAGGTCATAGGGACTTATCAGGCCATTCTAAACATTCAAAACTGTGCCCTAAAGAAAACTCTCAATGGGAGAGCAATAGATTTAACAGCATTTTAATCCATAAAGATAATGAAAAGGTCAGTCCAGCCAAACTGTGGGATGCAGCCAGAGCTCTACTCAGATGGCAAAATTATAGGTCAGATGGCTCTTATTAAAAAGTTAAGAAGTCGAAAAGTGCCAAATTTGGATGATAAACTTAGGGACCTAAAACAACTTCATAGTTTTACCCTAGACTCATTGGTCCTTAAAATGAGACTAATAAAACAATAAATATCTGAACTTCAAAGAGAAACCAGTTTACATTTACAGCATTTTCTTGCACAAGGACTCCTATTGGTTTAGTGTAGGGTTGTTGCCCATGTGGGAATCAAACCCCAGCCTACAGTATGGAGGGCAGTGGTGTAACCCACTACACTATACCAACCATCAGAATCAGAATCAGAAATACTTTATTGATCCCAGGGGGAAATTGCAGTTTTTACAGTAGCAGAAGAAAAATATACACAACATAAAAGAAATGTGTAGTATGTACACATATATAAGTCATATATTACAATAGAAGAATAAAATGTAAAGAATAAAATGTAAAGTGACTGTGTTAGAATTGTTGGAATATTTATGCATGGATTTAGGAGGAAGTGGTCAAGTGTGAACTTGTTACAAGACCTAGCACAATTCCTGTAGAGTACAGGTGTGAACAGAAGCCAGTATATTACCAGGAGGTTTTCATTATGGCTGACAAAGTGAAAGGTTTCTGTGACCGTTTAATGTTTTTATTTTAAATTTACAGTTTTTGCAAGTGTGTAAACAGCCTGTCAAGACAATGAGAGCAAATATCTCCCATTCCATATGAACTTGAATGCTACATTGTGGAGTCCAAAGCTTTGATCTTTAATTCTTATTCCCAAATACCTAGAATTGAGGTGGAAGAAGCGTATCTTTAGGCTTTACTCCCAGCTCTAGCTTCGCCACTGAAGGGTTAAGAAGTTAATACGCTCATATGTGCCAACACTCTCATGACCCAAAATACACTTCCTCAGCTTTTTCCAACATTAGTTGTTGCCAGTTCCCACCTGCTGAGAGATAACACATGCTTTCTTTTGGAGCCAGGCATGTTTCAGGCTCCTGGTTAGACAGACAGTCAAGTCATATTTCATATTTCAGATCCTCGTCTGCTTGCGCCCACGCTTATTTTTCCTGCTCAGGTGTAAAAGCATGGAACTTTCTAGTCTGCATGCATCCAGTGGGTTAAACCGCATTATTAAGTGGGCGTTGGTACAAGGCCTCCCAGGGGGCATTTGGAGAATGCATGAGGGTCCTATGGGAGTTGGGAGAGGTAGCTCTTCCGGTATAGCCTAGCAACTGTTCTGAGAAATTGTCTGCTAGTTGTAATGAGTGTCTGGCGGAAGGAAATCCACGGCGGCTGCTGTTCGGAATTTAACTGATGCTTTTCGGCCGACAATCTCCGACCAGTAGCTCGTCCAAATCCGCCAATCGGCATGGAAACAAATGGCAGTCTGAGCTGCCTGTCTGAACGCAGCCTGGAAGCAAGGTGAATATGTCTTTGAATTGCAGCCACTAATGGGTCTTGCTCAAGCTGATATCACCCAGGCTGAGGCATGTGCTGCATGGGCCGAGCAGAAAAGGAGGAAGAAGAAGAAGCAGGCGGAAAGAAAGCGAGACGCTTGTGCCTTTCTTCTCCCTCCCATCTTTCTTTTCTTTTTTGCCTCGCTGCTTTTTATAGAAACGCTGGTTGGCATCACACATCATTTATCATTCTCCACCTCATCTCTCTATTGCTCTCTCTCTCTCTCTCTCTCTACTCTCTCTCTCCCTCCCTCTACCTTGTCTCTCTCACTCTCTCTCCCTCTCATTTTGTCTGACCTTTACATCTTTTTTTTCAGTCTGGGCTAATTTGCTCACCGCCGAGGGTATGCATGTGAGTGTGTGAGAGAGTGTGTGTGTGTGTGTTGTGTCATGCTGCACCGGCAGTCATTGGTTTGATGCTGTAATCAATAAGAAAAGGTAATTAGAAGTTGATCAATTGAGAGAGAAGCACCTTCGATCTATCCAGACACTTTATGAATGAAGCTAACACTTTACGGTAGCATCACGGAAGAAGGTGCTGAATGAAGGAATTCTCTGTGGAATCTATTTAACAGTGTATGAACAGTGTAATCCATAACATACATTACAGCGCAAAGCTATAGGCAGATTCTGATTCTGAGTTTCAGGTGAGTCTAAGTTCCTTCCTATGCAACCTCATCAGTTCTACCAGCCCACCAGCAGAATTCCAAGTTATTGCTGCTTTTCAGTTCTTTGAGTGAGAGCGAGGTTTTGTTTTCCTTAAGGCTAGAGATATGAGGGCGACTATCATGCCCCAATTTCTCATTGAGGGCTGTTTTTTTCCATCATCAAACATAGAAAACCCTTAACCCCTTTAAGAAGGAGCCATTTGCAAGATAGGGGGCAAATAGGGGGCAGTATATCAACAAAGACTTGTGTTGTCCACTACTGTTATACGAAACAAGGAAGTGTACAGTCCCTCCTCCTCAATGTTAGCATTAGTCAAGTCAAGTCAAGTTTATTTATATAGTGCTTTTACAACAATGTTGTCTCAAAGCAGCTTTACAGAGTTTTGAAAACAGACAGTTATAAAATATATCCCCCAGTGAGCAAGCCAGAGGCAACAGTGGTAAGAACACCTCCCTCAGACTGGAGGAAGAAACCTTGGGAGGAACCAGACTCACAAGGGGAGACCCATCCTCCTCTGGTCAAACAGTATTTACAGTTTGAACTAAATACCAGAGAAAAGAGTCTCTGTTTGAAATCTGGATAGCAAAGCTTTAGAAGCTGCACAGATAAAGGCAGTGTATGACTGAGGCAGTCTCTGGCTGAGGCAGTCTATGACTGAGTCTTTATGTAAAGTGGGCGTGAGCTGAAACAGTCCCATCCTATCTCAGTATCTGGATGGCACAGTGATGTAACTGAGGGTGTAGCAGTTGACACAGATGGACAGGAGAGCTGGCTGGTGATGGGTGGGGTGGAGGCCCTGATGATCAGTCCTTCAACAGCGTTCAACAGATGGGAGGACAGTCATTACCTCAGGAAGAGTAAAGAGAGAGAGTTAGTTGGGCTCAGGAGTAAGACTGTAGAGAATATGAATATTCAGAATTTTAGAGTGTGGCTGGCGACTCTGGCAGATCTAACTATAACAGCCTAAACTAAAAGGAGAGAACCAGAAGGTAACATGGACATGAGAGCACCCTGAGACACTGGGGTCCCCACACTCCACCGTCAACAAACCTGTGTGATCGCGTGAAGTGGTGGAACAACAGCACCAACATCTCAGTTTACCATAAACCTCTGTGTCCATGAACCCCCAGATCTCCTGCCTTTATCTAAAAGAGTAGATTAATAACCAAAAGCTAAACTAAACAAG